>VZRX01009040.1:4756-30974 GCA_013398075.1 Notiomystis cincta | reverse complement strand
GGGGGGGGGTTGAGTTTTTTTCAGTGACAAACAATACTTGTGAAAAAATTCTATCCCGTGATAATTCTCAAGATGTTCAAAGGAATAAGAGTGACTTGGGCTCTGAGGGAATGGCAGATCCTGATCCCATAGGGATTGCCCTCATGTTCTGCCTGACTCCTGATCACCACACACTTCCCTGGAATTACAGGGAAAAAAAACCCAACAAATGATGGGAAGAAATGTGGGATTCAGTCAATTCCCTTCCCAGATTACCACGGCTGCCACAGCCGCGCCGAGCGAGGCACCCTGGCAATTTCTACAGGACAAAAACTCTCCAATTCTCCATGTCAGGAAAGCTCCCATACTGCAAATGGAAAAGCAAAAGTTTCCTGTTCCTACTCCCAGACCAAAGCAAAGCAGGTGTGAGGCAGAGAGGGACAGGTTTGGGAGAGCTGGCATTGAGCTCAGAACCCCTTTTCTTCTCTCCCTGCCCTTTCCTGCCCCCCAGCGTGGAGATAAATTAGAATTTGGGGGATTGGAGGTGTAGGAAAGACCATGCCCAGGTACACACACACCTGCATTGCCATGGGAAGGTGCCTGCTGGGTCTCTCTCATTCTACACAAATTAAGTGCCAACCTCCCAAAGTTTGGCCCATTGGGATTTATCAAATGTGTTTTAACCTAGAGCAAAACACCCTTGGCAAAGGAATAAGATGTAAATTCACAACCAACACCTCTTATAAACAGAACTCTCCTTTGAGGACTTCACACATTTTTCTGGATATTATTCTCTAAACAGTAGCAGGCTTTTCTTCTCAATACATCAAACCCCAAACCATTTCCTTCAGGAAAAAAATGAGGTCTCAAGTCAGTTGCAGAGGGCAGAGATATGTAAAAACTCTCCAAAGATGATGATGAATATGAGTACTGATATGATGAATGAATAATGAAGATAATTCTAATATTATTAGAATATAAATTAGCCCTCTAATTCTGGAAATCAGAACTATAGTTACACATCCAACTCCTATTTTTCCTCTCGCTGTGGGGATTTTGATTTGTCTTTTAGTACCTAAATCTGCTTCTACACTAAATGGGATGAGTTTTTAACTCCAACACAATCAGGGAATATGAACTTGGAGGTCTTTTCCATCACCTTAATAATTCCATTGGCCTACAGTGTACAGGTCTCCCCCACAGAACCCTCAGAATAATTTCATTTATTGCAGATGTTTATGAAAGAGCCCAGTTTTACACGTGTTTATATTAAAGCTGAAGAACCAATAAATTATTGTTGGAAGCACTTTTACATTGAATATTAAAGTAAGCTAATAACATTTACTATTCTATTCAGTAATTATTTGAGAGTAATTAGAAGCTAATAGCTACCAGTTTATAGCTATTAAGTCTCTTCAGCACTCCAACTTGGCTTTTATGTGATCCTTTTGTTTATTTTCATTGTAATTGTCTCTGCAGACGCCTCCATGCAAACACAGCCCCTTCTCCTCTGCTCCTTAAAGAACTCAAAATCCAGGGAAATTAGTTGGACACAGAAAAAAAATTATTTCCCCTTCAAGGAAGCTCTTTCAATTCTCCAGCTGCAAAAGTGATTAAATTTAAGCATATGACTAATTATATGGAGTGATTTACTGGGAGGAGCAGGAGTGCAAGGTACATCCACACACACCTGGCTCCTCCAGGATTTTGTGTGCCACAGAAAGAGGGATTCCAGCTATTTTTGTCCCATTTTCCAGTAAGAAATGGCTGCTGTTCCATTGCTGGAGCAACCCCACACTTGGAGGATGAAGCAATTTCACAGAATGTGGATGCAAAATGAGATTTTCACACGACTCCCTTTGAGCAAGGTCCTAAATGCTGCAGTGGGTCCAAGATTTTCCAGAGCTCAAGGAGCTGTTGTCCGTCTGGGGGGTGGCAGCACTGCTGGAGTAGCACAGCTGAGCTTGGGACAAATGGGCTCAAGCTGGCCTCAGCCTGGCACAGCTTCACTGGCACACCCAGTTGGTACCAGCTGGGCAGGCAAAGATTTCATAATAGATCAATCACCAATAATTTCATAATAAAGAAACCCTACCTGTCAAACAGCGAAATTCCCGTGGAGCAAGATATAAATCCAGGCCTGAATTAATCACATATGGAGTCAGAGATGGGTTGGGGTGGAAGGGACTTTAAATCTCATCTCATCTCATCTCATCTCATCTCACCCCTGCCATGGGCAGGGACACCTCCCACTACCCCAGGGTGCTCCAACCTGGCCTTGGACATTCCAGGGATCCAGGGGCAGCCACAGCTTCTCTGGGCACCCTGTGCCAGGGCCTCTCCACCCTCACAGCCAGGAATTCCTTTCCAAGACCTCATCCTTCCCACACTCTATCAGTGGGATCCATTCCCTGTGTCTTGTCCCTCCAGTCCTTGTCCCCAGACCCTCTCCAGCTCTCCTGGAGCCCCTTTAGGCCCTGGAAGGGGGTCTGAGCTCTCCCTGGATCCTTCCCTTCTCCAGGTAAACATTCCCAGCTCTCCCAGCCTGGCTCCAGAGCAGTTCCAGCCTTCAGAGCATCTCTGGGGCCCCCTGTGGATTCCCTCCAGCAGTTCCATGTCCTTATCCTGAGGTGCCAGAGTGGGACAAGGTGCTCCAGGTGGGGCCATCGAGTGGTCCAGGCTCCTAATCCAAAGTGTCCTACACTGCTCATCTCCTACAAGTTGGAGCAAACCCTAAAACTTGAGGATTTGCTGCTAAAAATGCAGACATTTTTAACCAGGAAATTTTCGTTCCATTCGAGGAAAACTTCCAGAAAGAATACACAGCCGAGAAAGCTGAAGCAACCACATTCACAAAACCAAGAGAAAAGCCAATATTCAGCTCCAAAAATCTGGTTTGTTGCACTGAAACTCTGCAGGGAAAAACTCTGCTTTGCATTCCAAGCTCCTGCACACCTGAATGTGGGAAAGGAGCCTCAGGAAACAGAGCTGCACCTTCAGTCAGCACAAAAGGCTCTGGGGAAAAGCCCAAGTGGCCAGAAATAATCAAAGAAGGTGTGCCAAGAGTGACCCCAAAGCATCACTGCACTGAGGGGGGACAAGGGACAGCAGCCCCTGGGCCACTCCTCACCTTCCTGACACTGCAAACCATCAGCAAAGTGACAGAATAACCATGGATTCAACTACTCCTGAACTTTTTCACTTTGCTATAAAATAAGCTCACTTGTGGTGTTTTGTTTTGGTTTTTTTTTTTTAATCATTATCTAAGCTCATAAGTAATATTTCTGAAAGAAGAGACTGGTAGATATAACAAAATAACGATGAAAATCTCATTTGCTTAATAAAATTCCTTTGATTTTAAATCAAAACTGATCTCCATCCATTTGAACTTTAACTACCTAATTTTGTCTTGCATTTCAGATAACACACAGTAAATGCAATTTGTCATCATAAACGTATTATTATTTAATCATATGAAACTTTTGGTTTATCTTGAGAAAATATTTATGGTAGTTTTAATACACAGGATCCATTCTTGACAGAAATGATGAAAGAGATTTATCACCCTTGACAAATTATATTGCAAAATGTCCTCTCCTGACTGCTCACAACAGGAATATTAACAACACACACAACTGGAAAACCACCTGTGATCCTCTTTTTTTTAGGCTCAAATCCCCTTTTCATGGACACTCCACACTACTCAGAATGTGAGTTACTTATAAGAGTAATTCTATGAGTGACTGAAACCTGTAGCCCTTTAAATCAAACTAAGCAGTGTTTTATTAAAGTGCCCAGCAAATCAATCTAAATCCAAGGATAATAAAGCCCTAATCAGGTGGTAGAAAAAATAATAGGTTGTCATGCATGAGGAAAAATAGGCAATCATGGAATGTTTTCTTTAATTAGGTTGTGTAAAGTGGAAGGACTGAGTAGGAACTGGCAAGACATTCATCATGAGCAAGGTGGGAAATTATTGAGATTACTGAGGAAGGAGAATTGAGTGTGAAATACTAAGATTTGACTGGACAGAAAATTAAAACTGGTTTGCTGTTCGTGTCACTTGCTCTTGGCAACTCCTTGGCAGGTAGGGCTTTTCCAAGGAATGGGAATCCAGAGACTTCTGTAGTTTAAAGACCCCAAACAACTCCTTCCAACTTTTAATGGCATTAAAGTGTGCAGGTTCTTCCTGCACACAGAGAGAGACAGAGTGGAAATTCACGTCCATGGAGTTTTAGCTGGAAAAATCACGTGGATTCAACTGCTACCCTAAAGTAAAGGGGTTACTCCTCCTATCCCAGGTCATCAGGACATTGTCGTGTATTGAAGCTGCTTTAAAAATTACAAAACACCATGAAAGAGGTTATTTATAAAGAGAATGGATTTTCCTAAGTTAAGGAAAATGTCTTAGCCCTTTAAATAATTATCATCTTTGTTATTACAGAATTATTTCTGAGCCATCCAGCGCTGAATTTGCAACTGTCGTGCTTAAAAATATCAACAGCATCAAGACAAGATTATAAATATCCTAAAAAAAAGTAAATCCTGGAGACTTTTAGAGATGCTCTAATTAAGGAATTTATAATGCATTTAAATTTAGGCAATATTTTAAGTACCTGTCCCAAGTTTTAGGCAACATAGGATACACAGAGGGCTCCTGGCTTCTTCCCAGTTGTGATAACTTTGCAGTTTCACCAAGACATGGTGCCTGTGTCTTCTCTCTCATTTCATGAAGGAAATTATCATTTTGGAATTCTGTGATTACAAATGTTATAAAAACAGGTTTGGTTTTTCATTATTGGCTTATGAGGGAGACAGACCTTGACTCTTGCTGGTCCCTTCTCTCACCATTAGGTTTGGTGTTGGTTCCATACCATAAATGCAGAGAAAATTCCCAAACATCTTTAACCCTGATCCTACCAATGAAAGATGCCTCCTGCTAAAATCAGTACAAGAACAGAAATCATTTTAAAATTAAACTGACTTCAATGCAATCTCCTTTTAGGCAGAGTTTCTGTTTTCTTGGAGATTGCATCACTGTCTAAGACCTCCAAAAATTTTGCTTTATTTGCTTTTAAAAATTGCATCTGGGGGCTACCCACGAATGAATTACAGCCTACAGATTTTCTGGGAGCGATGGGAACTGGAAGTTTCTCAGTAAAAGACAACAGAGATGTTCTCACAGTTTTGAGCCAGTAACTTCAGGAAGACAAACATGGGAGCAGGGCAGGAATTGACAAATTAAAATCTGACATTGTGGTCAGATTTATACACAGAGTTTGCTTGGGGAAAGTCTTCAGGAAAATAACTAAATTTGAGCTTAAACCTTGGTATTGTTCCTCTCCCAGTGAGTGTTCCCTGTTTTTTCACAGGAGCACTAAGAGGGTGCTGTAAGTGATAAATGGAGCTATTTTCCCTCCTCTGTTATTTTAAGAGTAAATAAAAAACACTTCATAGAAGAATTTTCACATCAAAAAGATGTGAAGATCATTCAAGATCATTTTCTCCTTATGAACTGGCCTGACCCCAGGAGTGGCATTGAGGATTTTCTTGGGAGGCTGCTTGGCTGGGCGAGGATGTGAGAGACCGCCGGGTTCGGGATCACGGAACCAGGGCCCCGTTCAGGCTGGAAAAGACCTTCAGGATCATCGAGTCCAACCATGGCCACCTCCAGCCCACCACTCCCGAGGAACAAACCTACAAATCACTTGTCACCAACTTTGATCCACCTTGTTTCAGGTGGTTTCCCCTCTGTCTATTATTTCTGCCAAGAGACCCGTGAAAATTAAATACAGACCCCATCCCTGCTCGAGTGACCCAGCGCTCCATCATCCCACAGTGGAATGGCAATAAATCATTTCAACTTTAATCTATTGTTATTGATGAATGTACAATTATTTGTCATCTAATATGCTGAAAATGATGACCAAAGAAATAGATCAACTTTTTTTTTCCTACTCCCAAGTACGGCATTGATGGATTGTATCCCTAAACTGTTATTACACTTATAATGTACTCCTCTGCTATGACAGCACAGCTAGTTTTTTAATCATTCCATAGTAATCAACTTAAGACAACACAGCAAGACTCATAACTCATGTTCTTTTCATTTTTGGCAGTGATGGGAAATGAAAATGTTTTTATTCTTTTGAAATAATTCTTACCTGACTAGGCTGAAGATTGCTTTAAAATTGTAAATAAATGGTTGTTTATTGAGCTGGAACTGAAAAGTGACACATTAAAATGCCCGTTTCTGGAGAAAAAAATAATAATTTAGGCCTGAGTGGAGCTAGAGTTGGTTAAAGAAATACTTTGTTGTTTCTTTTAACTGGTTCAGTGCTAACTAAAATCTCACTTACTGCTTGAGTGATACAAGCAAGACTCTCATTCTCATATTTAGGAGCAGAATAAGTCTGCAAAGACAGACTGGCTCAGGAAAGAAATCTCAGAATGCATTTTCCAAAACTCCCTTTGAAAATCTGTGGGCTTGGGAGCCACTTTGCACTTTCAGTAACAACTCAGAGGTAGGACATGATCTAGAAATTGTCATCAAGTCAAGTCTGGCAGATTAACTGGAACTTGTAAAAATCTCCTGGAAGAGGAAAACCTCAGTCATTCCTCCAGGAATTGTAAGGATGGGAAGGTCAGATGCTGCTTTCCAGGGGTTACCTTGTTTCTCCAACGTGCATCAAATACATGAGAGGAGAAAATCCTCCAGGAAACTCTTTCTTGATTAAAATAAATGGTCTAGAAAAATCCAGCATGGCAATGCTACCAAAAAACATACACTTATAACAACAAAACATTTAAAATAAATCAATGGTGACCCTGTTCTGATGGGTATATTTATATTTATATTTTTATATTTATATTTTTAATATTTATATTTATATTTATATTTATATTTATATTTATATTTATATTTATATTTATATTTATATTTGTATCTCATTATGGGATTTGTCCCATTAAATGGACAAATGAGAACTTTTTTAACTACTTTATTGCCCAAGAGTCTTTGCACTGCTCACAGCAGCTTTCCCCCACCTCACCTTTATCTCCATATATTTCTATCTATTTCTCTGGCATTTTTCAACTGGTTTGCAGTGTCAAATCCTTTGCTGAGTAAAACCCATCCTCCTTCCTTGCTTCTGCTGTGGCTCCAGGGTTTGTCTCCCCCACCTTGGGCACTGATGGCTGCCGGTTTGGGAGTGCCCTCCTTGGGCTCCCAGGCACACCCTCCTCAGCCACACATCTGCAGGGTTTGTTTTCCAAAGGAAGAATTTAAAAATGAGATTTGACATCCCTTTTGCCTTGAAATCCCTTTGCTGTTTGGCTTTTTCCCCTTGGCCTTTTAGGAACAAATGAAGCCCTATCCCAGTTTTCCTCACAGCCATTAGGACCAACTGTTTCCTCATCCACCAACACTTTCCTTTCCCATTGTCATTAATACAATGGGTACCAGAGCTGATCAGCACCCAGCTGGACAAGAAATGGGAGTGAAAATGCAGCTGTAAGCCGTGAGAAATGCAGATTTAACAAGGAGCCTTAAGAAGGCTCCACAAATCACCACCAGGTCACAAAGGTGGGCTCTGGCTTGGATCCTGATCCATCCCACTTGGTGCTGGGATGGGCCCTCCCAGTCACCCAAAGAGCTGGGGACAAGCAAAGCAGTGGCTCTAAAAGCAGCCCAAATCCCTCAGTCTTGGAACACAGGGAAGTCAGCAGTGGAGAGATCATCTGCCATCCTAAAGGGTCCATAAGTACCACAAAATCCCCCCAAAAGCTCTCTCTTACGTGCCTGCACCTTCAAAAGTTGTTAAAATCAATCAGGTTTTGTTCTGATCATCAGTATAGAGTACAGGGTAAAACCACAGCCTGCAATGTAATTTTTAAAAGTGAGAGAAGGGATTTAGAGCAAGCAGGGGAATGTTGTTTGAAATCCCTTCATGCTCCGTCTCCATCGGGAATCTCACAGGGATTCCAGAGCATCCATCCATCCATCCATCACTCCCCAGGGTGGATGAGGAAGAGAGGAAGAACTGGACTGAGGGGTTCTCCTGGTTCTGCAAAAAGTCAAGACCTTTTGAAATTATTTTTTGGGAAAGGAGAGCAACACTTCCCCTGGACTGAGGAGAGGTGCAGGCTGCAAGTCCGAGCTCCAGAGTGACTCCAGGCTCGTGCTGAGGATCAGCTCTCTCCATGATGGGGATAAATTCATCATTCACTTTAACAGCTTTTCACCAATCCTTCACACAGCCCAATTTCTGGTGATATAAAACACACCTTCCTAGAATGAGGAACGATTTCTTTTCCTGAGGAGCCTTAATTCCCTGCCTGTTTTGGTTGGATTTCTCACCCCTCACTTGTTGCAAATGCCTGCAGCAATTCTCATCACATCACCTCTAGTGCTCGACACAAAACATTTCCTTATCAATGCTCAGCACTGAGGCAGCAGAGATCCTCTCAACAAACTCCTTACCAGCAGAATAACCAGCTCTGGAATATAAATTATTACATCTGCACCGAAAGCACACAGTACTCAACACCAGAAATCTGCTTTCACTGACTAAATGTGGGAAAAACCATCAATCATGCTCGTTTTAATGGGAAATGACTAACAAATAATTAATGAGGAATGTTACACTTAAAACAACAACAAAAAGACCCAGCAAACAACACCTAAAGTGCTGCCTGTTTAGCCACCCGACACACTAAGCTCTATTTGCTTTTCCACTGGATTTACTTCGGGAATTATGGATGTTGCTAACTTGCTTGGATCTCCTTGCCTTTAGCCATCATTATCAGTTATCTTTAGGGGCAATCATTTTTCTTAAAATCATGACCCATTTGATATCTCAAAAACAGCAACATTAATTTTCATTTGTCACAGAGCAGGGTATAAATTGGCTAAATGATAATAGCATTCTTCTTGAGTAATCAGTTCTACATGATTAACCTAAATATTGCCAAAATATTGTTTACCATTCATTTGTATCCGAGGCAAAGGAGAGCCACGATCCATGAGTTAGAGCAGGATTAATTTGGGTTCTGATCTGTATTAAAACTTGCCACAATGATTCATAATCATCTGACTCGAGATTTATCCTGACAAAACCATTTTCTTTGGGGAGCTCCTCAGCACATGATGATGCTGCCCAAAAGCATCACTGCTTGCTCATGCTTGAAATATACACCACAGAGAGGCAAATATGGGTTTGGGGTTGGATTTGGGGTTTTTTATCTACTCCTAACTTTTTTCACTTCTTCATTTTGTTTCCTTGTTGCAGGAGGATAAAGTCGATGGTCTTTACCACCATCTAGTGGATTTAATGATTTACAGCAAGTCACAATGACACCGAAAAAACAGAGATAAAAATATTTAATCTATAATGGAGATGGAATTTATCTATTTTTATGGCAAATACGGCATTATTTACCACTTTGTGTGCATTCCTGCGTGTTGTGGATTAGAATAGAACACTCTAAAAATGGACAAAACCAAATTCTGAATCAGAGAATCACTGGTACAAGAAACAGGACAGGAGAAAATGACCCCAAGGGGAGGTTTAGGTTGGATATCAGGAAAATTTCTTCCCTCAAAGGGTTGTCCAGCCCTGGCACAGCTGCCCAGGGCAGGGTGGAGTCCCCATCCCTGGAGGGATTCAAAGCCCTGTGGATGTGGCACTTGGGGACACGGGGCAGGGTGGCCCTGGCAGTGCTGGGGATGGTTGGACTCGATGGTCTGGAAGGGCTTTTCCAACCCAAACCATTCCCTGCTTCCATAATCTCCTTTTTAAAATGCCTGGTCACTTTTTCCCTCAAGCAGCAAAATCATCTGCACCTAAACCACACCTCTGAGTGACAAATTGTTCCTCCATCTTACCCAAATGGGTTTCAACCCCCCAAAAAAAAAAAAAAGATTTTTCAAATGGACACTGCTGCCCATTACCTGGAGGTGGGAAAGAGGAGGGAGTTTCCCATGCTGGATTTAGTGATGAGGTCTGGCTGCTCTTTGTGCTCCAGGATCCAAATATGATTTTTGAGTCATGACTTTTGGAATATATTCCTTTATCTGCATATTGGAAAAATATCTCCATTATATAAGACACACACACACACACACACACACACACACACACCCCCATGGTGGAAAAAGTAGAGAAGGTTTGACTCAATTTTTATTATAAAAATACAATTTATATTTTTTAAATAAAGAGTAATTGTTTGGCAGTCACAGAAACCTGGTTTTCTTTCTCCACATGCAGCAGGATGGACCTAAATTGACTCCTGAGCTTTCCATGAAGCCACAAAATACAGACCAATATATTATCATTTAGGAATCAAGTGGCCCAGGGACTTTTCAGATCTCTTCCCTCAGGAAAAGGACGGGCAGCATCCCCTGCACTTCTCTCTCACATCATCAGCCTTTTGTGACACCTGACAGGTTAAAAAATGCACCTCCAAACCCAAATCAACTCAATATTTGCTTCCAGCCCTCTCCCAGATTGCTCCAAGCCCCATCCAGCCTGGCCTTGAGCACTTCCAGGGATGGGGCACTCACCAACTTTCTGGAAAACTTTTGCCCCTGTTTCACCACCCTCAGTGCAAAAAACTTCCTCCCATCCAACCTAAACCAACCCTTTTGGAATTTAAAATGCTGAATTACCAGCAGCCTCCTTCCCAACTACCCAGGGCTTTATTTTTAAACTCTGGCCTTTAAAGAAAAGAAAGGGGGAAAAAAAATAAATTAAAATGAAGCAAAACCCCTGAAGCAGCTTCTCTCATTGATACCCAGCAGAGGAGTGTGTCCTTCCTGGAGGGACCTCCTCGGATTTTGCACCTGATTAAGTCCTAACTCAGGGTTGGAGTCAGGCTCTCAGTGACTCAGTGCTCTGCTTGACTGCCTGACAATCTCCACAGGGTACAGTGCAATTTACTTGTGTGCCCCAATTAGCAGTGCTAATTGGGGCACAAAATCTGTGTAAATCTTTTTTTTTTTTTTTTAAATTCCATTTTTTTCAATCAAATCAACCCCCACTTCAAGTGGGTGCTGAAACAGGAGCGGGGCTGAGCTGCCCTTGGAGTGCCACAGAGAGGGGAGGAAGTCCAAGGGTTTGTAGGATCATGGAATTCCAGGATGGTTTGGGTGGGAGGGACTTCAAAGTTCATCTTTCCACCCTCTGCCATGGCAGGGACATTTCCCACCATCCCAGGGTGCTCCAAACCTGCCTTGGACACTCCCAGGGATCCAGGGGCAGCCACAGTTTCTCTGGGCACCCTGTGCCAGGGCCTCCCACCCTCCCAGCCAGGAATTCCTCCCTAAAATCCAATCTAAATCGACTTTTTTCAGCTAAAATCCATAACATGTGGATAAAGGCAGAACTTTTCTGATATTATCAAGTTTCATGAGTTTTTCTTCGATCAGTCCAGAAGTATTTTTTATGAAAATGTGGAGGGGATCATAGAGGTTTATATACAATTATTTCAGCTGTGTGCCAGATTTCCACAGGTACTGAGTGGTACAGTGACTCTTTTAAAATCAATATCCTGGAGTTTTCACACAGAAATGGCATCAGCATGCATTAATATCTGTTTTTATTCCAGAATTCTAAATTTGCTTGTGTAAAGTCAGGCAGAAAAACCTTTGCACACTTTTGCACACACAAAAATCAGCTCGTTTAAGATCAAGTGATACTCACTGGATCATTGTTGTGGCTGATGCTCCAAACAGAATCCCAGATTTGAATATAAATATTTATCAATTCAAAGAGGATATGCAAAAGAAACAGCCTAGAAAATGAGATGCTTTTTGCTTTTCTATGATGCCACTTGATAACACTGTAAAAGAATTATTGTACACTCCTCCAGCTAACAAACTCCCCATTGCAGAAGTGCAAACTGAGTTTATTGTGATCTATTATAATAATAAAAGGACAATTATCTCTTCCCTAGAAGCTTCAAGCCTAAATCACCTCATGTGCTTAATTCAGGATGCAGTGAAAAAATCACAATTTTTTGTCACGTTGCTCCTGTCAGGAACTGAAGGGTATAAAACCAGGATATTGAGAACTTGGGCTTGTTATTTGTGGCTGTTATTTCAGGGTAACAGCACAAGAAAAATGCTTTATCTTTGGAAATTTTGGGAACATCCTGCTCCAAACTCTCCATCCCAACTGCACAAGAGAGGACATGGAGAAAGGGTTGGTTCAGAGAGCTCAGCTTTAAAAATTGTTTCACTTCCCATGGGCTTTTTACTATGAAATAAAAAATAAAATTAAATACATATAAAAGATCGATTACAAATAAGAATAAAATAAAATTATCTGCTTTTGTGGCTCTATCCTAAATGACAAGAAGAGAAAAAAAGTTTGCTCCTATTTTTTGGGGACTTGACTTTTTCACACTATTGCACTTAAAATAATTCAGCTCACACACCTGCTAAGGTGCCAGGGGAATGAATAAATGTTGAGCCAAAACCATAGAAAAATAATTTTTAAAATCCCACAGTTCCATTTTGCAGTTGGCACCTCTGGAGCACTCCTCCACAGCACCAGGTCCTGCCTGCAGCCCAAGCAGGCATTTTCTCCCCTCTCTGAATTATCCCTCCTGGAAAAAGTTGACTCCAAGCAGGGTGTGGAGGCCCCCGGGCCTCCAGCTGAGCCAAAGTCTCTTTTCCATGGATTTGGAAACAAGAGAGTGACTCCCCTGAGCAGCAAATCCATCTTTACTGTGGATCTGGCCTGTTTTAATCACACACAAACGCAGCCAAACTCCTCTGGAGCTGCCCAGCACTGGGGTTAAAACAAACCCAGGCAAAAGCAGAAGCAGGGAGAAACAGGAGCCACTGCAGGACTGCTCTGGTCCCAGTAAACATCAGTGGCCTGCCCTGGATCACTCCCAGAACTCGAGCTCTGGGGCTCTGGCATTGCCATCCTCTGCCACCCACCCCTGCAGCACCCAGACTGCACAGTCACACTTTTTATGCAGCCTGGGTCAGTCATTTCCACATCTCTGCCTGTAAAATTGTTCCCTTTCTCTGGCCAACATCCACTTTGCTGCTGCAAGCCTCGTGTCACTGATTGCAGAGGGATGAAAGGGAGCCTCAGCTCCAATTCCTGGCTCAGGATTCACTTCCCAACCATCCCAGGGGGTGCCCTGAGCTCAGTGTGGTCCAGACGCACAAGCTCCACCAAAGGAGCCATCCAGCAGATGTTTCTCTCTCAGGACACTAAAAACTGTCTCATTTCCTCTCCCAGCCAGGGTGCTCCAAGCCCCATCCAACATTTCCAGGGATGGGGCAGCCAAAACTGAAATTCTGGAATATATTCTGAAATAATTTTTTTAATTTATCTTGAGGACAATTTCTTTCAGTAAAATAAAACTTTCAACCATTTCTTTTTCCCCTCCTCACAGGAAGATAAAAGCTTAAAGTGGTTGGAGTGGGATGTAAAGGAAAGCTCAAAGAGGAAGGAGCTGCAGGAACTGGGTGGAAGGGAAAACTCTTAGAACATTAATTAGTATGGAAATAATCTTCACCCACCCAGTGGAAAGCCTGACATATGTTAAGGTCAGGCTGGTGCTAACTCACAAAATCTTTTCTGAGCTGAATCCTTAAAGGAGGAAGATTTAAATTAAATAGGTACAAACTCCCTCAGCTCCCAGCCCACAATCAGAGGCTGGAGAGAAGAAAGAAGATTGGACAAGGCATAGTTTGGCTCTAGAGCATCCTCTTGGTGTGTGATCTTGGGGTTGTCCTGTGCAGGGCCAGGAGTTGGACTTGATGATCCTTGTGGGTCCCTTCAAACTCCCAACACTCCATGAGAAGCACAAAGAAAGGATGTTCCTTGAAAATCTGACCTGTGCACACAAAGATGGAGATGTGGAACTGTTAAATCAATTGTTCTGCCTGCTACAGGATATTTGGGAAGAGCACAGAGGAGTTTCAGGGATCACACCCTCACAGCAGGCTGGCAATGAGCCCTCTCCAAAGTGACCTCCAGCCACCACCACCGAGGGCACAGACAATCCCACAGCTCCTGCACAGACCAGTCTGTCCCTCTGGTGACTCCAGCACAGCTCTGTGTCCTTCCTGGGAATGACAAACCTTCAACACAAACCAGAATTTCCTGTGCAAATCACACGGGCAAAACCACATTGGACATGACAGAGCTAATCAATGACAACGCTGCGGGGACAGCTGAGCAGCACTGCCATGGAGCAGCCCTCTTTGGGGGGAGCTCTGGGCCACAAATAATTCATCACCCCTTTATTAAATAATTAGATATTAAGAGAGAACACTGATTAGGCTGCACTGCTGTGGTAGTGTGTATTTTCTCTCTTGACTTTGTCACCGAGGTCACCAAACCACCCAAAGCCAAGGAGGAGAGAGGGAGACAGTGCATGGGCATGGCTGGAGAGAGAAGCCTTTCATTAACCTCCCTGATCCCCCATAATTTCATGTGTCAGCAGCTAATCAGCCACTCACTGACATCATCAAGGGACAGGGAGAAAAGATGTCCCCAGGGACCGATCACTTCTCACAGGAGAAAATCTACACTTGCACCGGGAGCGTGAGTGGATTTCACAGATAAATAAAGTGGGTTTGCATTCTAATCACTGCCTCAATTTATGTTTATGCTGTTGGCAACAAAGATTTATATCCAGCATGATGGAGATCATAGTTAAAGGAGACAGTCCTTGATAGTCCAACCCTCCCAGACTCTGTCTCATACTTTGTCACTCAAAAAGCACAAGAAAATCATCTCCTCACTGACTCGTGCTCCGCAGCTTTATTAACATCGCTGGTTCTCCAGACAGAAGAGGAAGTACAAGGGATGCTGCATTTTTAGCAGAGCTGGTTTTTCATCATCCTGCATTTCCTTAATACTTTTATCCTGAAAGATCTTGTAAACCTGATCAACACAGCAGTCAGTTCATTACAGCCAAGAGAAGGCCCCCTCTTAATGGGACAGAGATGTGTCTTTACCAGTGCTACCAAAAGGGCAGGGACATGGTGGGGGTCACCCCATCAGCCTGGGGTCTCCAGGGCACAGCAGACAATGCTGGCCAGGGGTGTGGGGTTGTACACCTGAATTCCCAGGATTACATGGGATCTACAGGGATAACAGCTGGACAAACCCAGCCTGTGTGATGCAACAGTTCCCCACAGCGACGCGATTCCCGCGCCAAGGGAGAAGGGAGAGTCCTGCTGAGCATCCCTGTCTGTCTGTCTGTCCAGCCCACACCCAGGCCTGGATGGGATGTTATGGGATCCCATTGGAGCTGCAAGGGTGTTTCCAGCACGAGGTGGGGACGGGGAGTGACACAGTTCTTTCACACTGCCAGCAAGGAAGAGGAAGAAGCACAGGCTGAGGCCCCCCACACCCCCAAAACCAAGCCTTGAAACCCAGCACCACTTTCCATGGGGACACATTTTGTATTTGGAAATAGGCAAGATGCCTGCACAGGCTTTCCACTGTCCAGGCATCAATTTAGCAAAACCCAATCAGGTTTATGGTTGGACATAAAGTCTTTTCCAACCTAAATGATGCCATGATCCATTTGGAAAGCCAGAGGACATTCTCTCTCTCACACATCCCCCAGTCCCTTTTACAGCATCCTCAACCCAAAAATAACCTAAAATATCTCTTCCTTGGTCAACATTATCTTCAGGACTAATGGATTTCTGCAGCTGGACCTGATTCTGCAGGATTCTGGAGCTCCTAAATCCATAATGACTCCATGTGAGCTGATGCCCAGGGTTTCTTCCTCTCCATACAACCACTGACCATCCTGAAGGAGAAATCCCATGTCCCCAGATGGAAAAATGTCCCCAACCCCAATTAGACATTATAAATTTATAATTAAAACAATCTCCATGAAGACTTTCCCAATAGCCAGGTTAGCTTGGATGTCGGAGATTGACTGGTATCCAAAAGGGTATCCAAAATTTAATTAAAATAGTGCTTAATAATGGTTGAAGTGCAGAAGAACCTCACCTTGCAGTCCTTCAAAGAGACATTCCTGCACTGGTAAAGAACTTGGAAGAAATACATATCTAGGCAAGAGATCATGGTATGGGGGAAAAAAGAAATATGGAAAAAAGAATTATGAAAAAAATATTTTTTAGTGTGGGGAATAATACTGTTGAATTCCACTTGGAACTGACCAGATTTTTCTGCTGGAATAGATGATTCCCTTCCAGCAAGTAGATCTTAGAGAGCTGATTTCAAATAATTTTTCTGAGTTTTGGAGAGTTATGAGATAAAAAACAACTCATAGAGGGACAGTTACTGAATTTTACTCAATTGTTTAAAAACAATAAACCAATGACAGCCCAAATCACTGAGTTAAGTACTTTTAAAAGACACTCAGGGGATAACATGAAATATATGCACATTTATTGACTGCAAAACAATAGTGGAAAATGTTCTTTTTGTAAAGACTTGCCCCTCTCTTTTTTTGGACTGTAATTATGTATTTCCAAATATACATTTATGTAAATATATTTATTCAAAACTCCATTTTTAGTAGCACCTCTTCTCTTAGCACTGGCAGATTCTGCACCCACAAGATCTCATGTTTCTCACCAAACAGTCCTAACCTGGAATTGAAAATGTTGGGAATCCAGAATTATTCCTTGGAAACTTCATTCCTGTTGTTTTGTTGGACACAAATACTGGAATTGCTGGGGAATTGTGCCTAAATCTCCCTGTTCTAGCTCAAATTATGAGCTGGAATTGAACCACAGAGCAATTAACAGAGAGTCACGAAATTGCCACTTAGGATCAGCTGCCACCAACACATTCAAACCACACCAAAATCAAAGGTGAAATAGACTTTTCCTAATATTGAAAATATTTCCTCTTTAATTTTGAATGGATTTTGTGAAGCAGAGTATCACCAAGAGGGAAACTTTTTCCTCTCCCCCATGATTTTCATTTTCTAATGTATCCATTTCTTCATTTTTAATTCCAACGACTTTGCAAAATTCAAATTCGGAATAAAACAAATAAACAAGAAGTTGTATTGCTTTAAAATTGATTTCTTTTTCAGCACAGTATTGATTTGTCATTCTAGTGAGACCTAATTTCTATTTATTAGGGTTTTTTCCTCACATCTAGTTCTCCTACAAGGTTCATTTATAAATAAAAAGCTGAATTTAACCCAGTTTTACTTTAATTAAACAGGTTCATCATTGAGAATAAGGGTTTTTGAACTCAGGACCAAATAATCCCATTTTCTCTCTGTGAGACCTAAAAATAACCTGAAATGATCACATCCTTAAACAAAACTTATACAAAAAGAGAGAAGAGTAATAAATAGAGTAAAATCTAAACCTGAGGCAAAATCAGGATTTTCCAAGAGTCATCTTTGCCGTGGGTCCATAAAAGTGAATTTGCCAAATGCAGGCCAAGGTTCCCCAGAGTCCTGGGGTTGCCGTGGGATAGGAAATCCACAGAATTTATATATAAAAAATATATAAATTCTCAGCATGTGCAAAAGCTACATCTGATACAGTTTGTTCTTCTGGGGAGAGCATAAATTTCACACCTAAAAATATGCACTTTCAGGTACTAAATGTTAATCTCCATTCCCACCTACCCCAGCATTACCAAAATCTCCATTTTTTGCTGTTATCCACCTACCCTGAAGTTACCAAAAAGCTCCTTTTTTGCTGTTGATGCTGTGAGGAGGATCCAGCCAACCTCCTAATTTTGATTTTCTTGAAGAATCCATGGAATTCATTTCTTTCAAGACAGAGTGCTTTGTTTGGCTTTAAAACCCATCTCTGGGAGCAAAGTCTGCCCTTCAATAACTCCTGAATGTCAGCACATCTCTGATTCCCAAAATATGTGGCTTAGTGAGGGATACGGAGCCCGTTCCGACTCCGGAATAATTCCAGCATTAATTTTCACCTCTAATTGTTTCCTCCCCAAACAGCCCCACAGAGAGAGACTCCCAGCCCTTCATTGCACATAACTTAGCACAGCATTAAATTTGCCTAAATTGTGCCCCAGTGCTGCCACACTGCTGACCCTTTAGTCTGTAAACAAATACATTTGTTCTCCATATATTTATGTTTTGTCTTCTAAATGGTGAGAAAATGAGCCTGGAATCTTCGTATTGTAATTGTATCATCAAAGCCTGTTGAGAATACGATAAAGTAACCAGAAGTTAAATTATCAATAAGAGTCATTTATTTTGCATTTTTATTTTAAAGAATACTTATGAGAATTGTGATAAATTAGCAGTGACAAACTACTTCTTGCAGGCTGATTTTGTGTGGAGAGTTTAATTAAACATTGCAGCTGTTTATCTCTATGGTGATTAAATTTTCATATGTAAATTACATGTATTAAGATCAAGATACTTATGTAAATGTCACTTGCCTTAATGTTTTGTGTTACTGTTATTAACATCTCACCATCAGCTTGTAATCTTCTTGTATTGCATTACGCCGCCGTGCACTACATGACTAAAATAAGTAGATTTATATCTTAATAACAAACAAGTTTTTAAAGAGAACATCTTGCTATGTAATTGAGATGTAGATAAAAAAAAAAAATTAAAAAAATAAAATAAATAAACTGTCGAGGGTAAACTGCTGGAAATTTGAGAACCTTGTTGGTTTGAGTTGTGTTTGTTTGTGGATGTGGCACTTGGGAACGTGGTTCAGGGTGGGCTCCATGGCCTTGGAGGGGTTTTCCAAGCTGAACAATTCCATGGGTGCCTCCCATCTGTCTGCAAACAATATCTGAAGTGGGAAGCAGTGTTGTTACACACAGGGGCCATGAACAGACCCCAGGGGCAGGTGTGTTACTATGGGAGAAAACAAGATCATTTCACTGCACCTACCTGAGGACAAAACAAACTTTACCTGGACATCTAAAAATCCACTCAGAGTAACTCTCCCACCTGGTTAGAGCAGCCAAGGGTATCATGGTTTATTCTGTGCTGTCCTCACCACCTAAAAAGCAGAATTCTATTGGAGATCTGATGTGAACCTAAAGGAGAACAAACCAAATTTATATTTCAAGCAGAGACAAAAACACAAGGTCACCCACATCCATTTCCAGCAACCAAAAGAAACACTTAAGAGGTCACAAATACTCCTTTAGCAATAGAACTTTGAACTCCTGGATCTTACAGTAAGTCAAACAAAGAAAATTGCTGAGATTTGCCATTTACTAAATTTTCCACCTATTTTTTCCTACTCTTGCTGTATCCTGATGAATATCACTCTTGTTCCCTTTGATGATAAACATTAACTACAACTTGGAGTGAAGACAGAGGAAGATCTGTCCTCTGATCTCAGTTATTAGACAGAGGGAAGTTCTTAATGCACAAAGTTCCAACTCCAATGCAAGAAAAGACTTTTCATTATGCCAGTCATGCTTGGAGCCTTCCGACAGGCAGACACTCATTGATAGCAGGAAATCAAATTCATCGTTTGCAAAAACAAATTAAGAGCCCAAATTGCAGTAGGCAATACACTGAAAATGAGATAAAACCACTTGGGATTAATTTCTTTTGAGGAATCCATGGGTTGTATGTGTGATCTGAGAGTTTGCACTGTGTGGTGGGCAGGAAGAAAGGCAAAGATCCTGGGGAAGTGGGGGCTTCATTTCCCCAGAGTCATCCAGAGGGTCATGGTGCTGTCAAGGGAGGGCACATTACCTCCAGGAGCTGCTCCAAAGCAGTGAAACTCTTTAAAGATGCCCTAAAAAACCGTGTGGATGTTCTGATGGGCAAATTGAAGACAAGGCTCAGTAACTTTCCCTCGATGTGCTCTGAAGGAAGTGCAGCTGGCACAAGGAATTAAAAGTTATTTTAATGGGCACTGTCCCTCAGTGCCAATAATTTCATCTATGAGACCTGGCTTTGTGCTCACAGGGTGTCACAAACACAGCTCTCCCAACAGCTGCAATCCCTAAAATCCACTCTTGAGTTGCCTTTTTATTTTAGAGTCTTCGATTACAGCCCGAACGCACTTCGGGGATTAATTCCATTTCCTTACAGAATTTTCTATTTCCAATTTTTTTTAAAAAAATATATATTTGTCTTTTAAATCCACTCACACATTAAACTGCTGGAAAAGTGGATTTTTGCTTTTCCCAGCACCAGATTTCAGGTCTTGCCAAAGGATATTTGGAATGTTTAGACTGTCCTAAAGTCCTTATCCATGGCTCAATTCTCCCACACATCCCAGCTCTGCCTCTAACACATTATTCCACATTATTCGACATTATTCCACATTATTCGACATTATTCCACATTATTCGACATTATTCCACATTATTCCACATTATTCCACATTATTCCTGCCTTTGTCTGTTCAGCTAAAAAGATGAGAGCAACATTTACCTACCTTCCACTAAGGAATGTGATGGATCCTTGAAAATTGATTGTTCTAGAAGGAATTGATGCTGTGTTCCACTCACTCTACTCTGAAGATTGAAAATTTACCTTTGAAATTTCTTTTTCAAGTTGAAAAGTTTTGTGGGGTTTGGTTTCCACAAAATAAACACCTCTGTTTATTTCCATCTCATGGAAAAACTGCTGTGGCAGAAGAATAAATCTTCCCAACTTTCATACACGGCAACATCCTCAATTAATTGGAAATAGAGCTCTGGATATCACAACATTTTGGGAAACTCCAACCTGTGACACTTCCCCAGCTGAAATGGTGCAGAATTTTTGCAGCTGCAGAAAGACCTAATCCAGACATGGAAAATTGCTTCCAAGTGCCATCTCCAATGTGGGAGGAGCCTCCCAGGCTACCCAGGGGAAAGACAAAACCACCAGTTCATTTCACAGGTCCTTCTCCGCCATCAGCTCCACACTCCAATGGATTTCTTGGCCACTGAAGAGCCTTTCAGATGAGTGAAGGATTTGTCCTTGCATCCATCAATGGATTTATTTTCTACCTCTGTGTCTGCAGCAATTCAGGCTGGAGTGTCACAATCATGGTATGGAAAATGGGACCATGAAGAGATGGAGATGAGAGGATAACTGTGAGGGAGAAAGCTTCTGCTTCTCCACACAAACTCACTCATCATCCCCAATCAAGGAGAAATATTATTTATGGGGGGGTTGGAAATTACTGAATTATCCTAAAGATTGCCTGGATCTCTCCACAGCTCTTAAACGTGGCCGGATCGTGATGAAGTTCACCAAGAGGCATTTTTCTTCAACAAGAAAAGCTCCTTGAGCTATTTAAGTTTAGTTTGCCATAAAGCTCCCTCTATTCACTGACTGTCTACAGAAAATAATAACCCTGAGTAATTATCATAGCCAGGATAGTTGGCAGCAGGTCCACCACAATTACCAGAAGTTAATTAGAATTATTAAAATAACAAACACAAGGCCACTGATACTGTACATCTACATTTAATAACGGAACTCAACGGTGCATCTGATTCATGAACTACATTTATTATTTTAAAACCTTTTCTTTCTTACTGAATTAAATATTGATGGATTATCCTCTCCAAATCAGTTGGTGGATTGAATTCTATTTATACAGGTCCTAAAAATTAAGCTTTAGAGCAGAACTATAAAGAGTCTCTTGTCTCCCTGAACAGTAAAATAACTTGCAGTTCATTTTTGCTTGTTGCTGCCCTCTACACAGTGTTCTGTTTGGAAAATGAAATTCCAGGCTTAAAACAAATTTGCCAGACAATTTCATCAAACACAGTTTCACCTCCTGTTGCTGATTTAATCCAAATTTATTTAAGGCCACGCTTGTAAGAAATTTCAAGTTCAAGTTGTCAACATCTTTGCACCCACGTGAACCCTAATAATTTTAACATGCACAGCCTCCACAGTTTTAATTTTCAAGGGCATTTCAACACCTCTCTGCTCTCTGAAATGCTCGGCTGTGCCCCTCCTGCTCCTTCCTTCACACCATGATTATTTTAATCAGACAACTCGGAACAGATTGAACACGTGTTTACTCCACTCCAGCATGTGCACAGTGTTGTAAAGAGCCTGCCTTTATTTTTAGATCCCAAAAGTGAATTATGCAGCACATGGGATCAGGAGAGAATTTTTAAGCTTTTGCATTGGTGGATTTGAGGAGGAATTGCTGACACACATCACGCTGCCTTACACAGACAAGCATGGTCAGGGCTGTGCATCATCATATTTTCTGTTCATTTTTTAACCAAATTAGCCCCTTCTCAGGCCACTGTTTTCTCCTCAGTCATTTGGCAAAGGGCAAATATCAGTTTAATTGCAATAATTGAAAATGTATGGAGCTCCCTGAGCTGCTCAGAATGTTTTCTTTTGAGGTGCAAGAAAAAGTTCAATTCTTCTTGCTCTAACCAGCTACTTGGGTCATCAGCCTTCCTCTATCCTTTAAGTAAGAAAGGAAAATGTATAAAGAGTTTAAAGATTTTTATGTATATATATAATTATAGTTTCTCAATATTTTAAAGAAATTGTTCCTAAAGGAAATTACAAACAAAAGAAAAGAAAAAGAAAAACAAAAAACAAACAAACAAAAACAACAAAACAAAAACCAAACCAAACTAAAAAAAAAACAAACATAATACCCCCCCACAAAAAATAAAGTAAGTTATTTATTTGAACATCAAAAATTACAAGCCAGATACTGGATTTGCATCCACTCTCCCTTCAATTAATTACTGTGGGTTCAAATGACCCCAAGGAATTAAGGAAAAAGGAATATAAGATTCAAGAGAATCTTAAAAACGCTGAGAGATCTTCAGGCTATAAATTGCTTTTCCAAACTTCACAGGAGCAAAAGGGATGAAGAGGTAGGAAATGTAGATCTGCTAAAAGGACTTAAAAATAAAAATTTACACTTCCTATAAAAGGAAGTGTCTCCAGATTATTTTCATTTTGAGTAAAATCCTTCCAACTCAAACTACCCCAGGATTCTACAAAAGTTTTACATTAATAGAGGAAGGAAAGAGCAAGAGGGAAGAGCTTTCTCTGCAGCTGAAACCTGAACCAGATTTTGGTGTCAAATATTGTGGGACCAACCATTCCAAGGGGCTGCTAGAGAGAAACACACCAAAGAGCTGAGCTCCCAAAAAAAGGTTCTGCACAAATTCTGGGGAAATTCATGTGAGTCTGGGCAACAGCTTGCAGTGAGAACAAGTTAGAGACTCTCAGTCTTAAAATAAAAGTTCAACAACAACTTTCAACGGTGTAAAAGCCCTAATAAAGATCAGCCTTGGAACAGCAGCTCTCCAGAAGGAGCCACACACAGCAGATCCAGCAGGACTCCAGCCCACCAGGAAACACAGCCTGGCTTTTTCCTCACTCCTCCAGCAGCAACACGAGGCCGTGGAGACTCCCACACTCACTCCTTGACCACTTCAACATCGCCTCCCCCCCAGTCTGCTCCTTTGTGTTTCCCAGAATATCTGGGGATTTTCCCTAATTAAATGATTTCACACCATGTTATCTCTGGTGAACATGAAACCAGGCTTTACTAATTTGATCTCCACATGTCTGGCACCATTTGTTCATGCTCTGTCACCACCTCTGAGCACAGCCCGCGTTTGACCTCCTGGGCTCAGTCCCAAAGCTTCCACAGCCCCCTCAATTGTCCCAAGCCAAGGGTTGAACAAAATCCAGCATTAGGACTTCAAAAGTACCCAGTTGAATTGCAGATTGATTAGACAATCGATGTTTTAAATAAATTTACATCATTTTTCAAGGCAGTTTGTCCTTCAAGAGGCACTGGAAAAGAAGCAATTTTGGGACTTCATTATCCTCTTTTTCCCTCTCTTTCAGTGCTCATCATTCCTCTTTTTTGTTTCAAAACTTGGCCATTGTTGGTGATCAGTTCTATTGGTTTCATTACTGTGAAAACACCTTTATAATTGCCATTCCATCCTGAATTTTTCCCATTTTCCTACAGTACATGGAGAGCCCTATCCCTTGTTTGGTGTGAGGCTGTGCACATCCAGCATGGGCTCCATTGAACACAGGGAAAAGTCCAATTTGTTCAACTTTTACCTGGAGCAGACACATGGATTCTCTCCCTCTGACTTTTAAAATCTCCCTTTTGTAACTTTTCAAGTGATGGTATCAGGTTTGCTGATATATTTTCAAATGATCAGACAACTTTGCTGTCTGGGGCAAGAAGAAAGAGCCTCAAGTTGTACCAGGGGAGGTTTAGGTTGGATAAGTAGGAAAATTTCTTCCCTCAAAGGTTGTCCAGGCCTGGTACAGCTGCCCAGGGCAGTGGGGTGTCCCCATCCCTGGAGGAATTTAACATCCATGTGGATGTGGCACTTGGGGACACCGGGCAGTGGTGGCCTTGGCAGGGCTGGGAATGGTTGGACTCGATGGTCTGTGAGGGCTTTTCCAGCCTGGATGGTTCTGGGATTCTGTGATCATCATTCCCTGAGCATTGTAAACCAAATTTTATTGGTTTTGCTCTTCTCCAACCCAAATACCCACTCTGCATTTCCACAAGAGCCGCTCCCTGTGGGAAAACAATTAAATGGTACCTTGAAACTCATCCAGCTCCGAGACATCACAGATTGAACAGCTGAGGAGTTTCAGAAGTTGGATCCCTCACCAAAACCTACACAGCGAGTTCTGCGAGGACCCAAAATAACAAATCACTGAAACTTTTGAGGTGGGGGTGTCATTTTTGACATTGATTTCCGCTGCTGGGGTTGAGCCGAAGGGAGCCTCGTCACCGACTCCGAAGTTTCCGTGGAGCCAGGCCTTTGTGCCCCGGCTCCCGAATCAAAATTCCACCCAGCAGAAGTGTGAAAATATTTTCAGCGTATTTATTAGCACCTCCTCTCGCTCAGAAGGCAAACAGAACGACGAGATTTCAGGAGAGTGAAAGACAGAATATTAGCCCCCTGTGCTGCCAGTGCTCCCAAATTTCTGCCAATACTTGTCACTCCCGACCCGGGCGGCCTCACGCGGTTTTATTTAATCAGCCCATTTCCAAATCCTTCCGAAAAAACAAATGAAGTTAAATAACAAATAGCATAAATATTTTAATAGGCCTTCACATTACCAACTGCCAGACCAGCTGTCTAAACCACAAGAGTATTGGTGGCTTTTTTTTTTTTTTTTTTTTGTGATATATTTGAATTTTTTATCCAAAGCAGAAACACATACGTCTGTGCCTCCAAAGGCATCTGTCCCAGGAGTGATCCCTGGCCTCGGGTACCACAGCACAGATGCTCCATGGGGACTCTGGGGGATGCTGGGTCCCATCTCTGCAGCCTCTCCACTCTCCCATGGCAAGTGGAAAGAGGACAAAACAAGTCCTGAGCTCAGCATTAAAAGCTCATCTTCCTCCTCGAGTCACTTCCAGCAGAAAAGAAGATGGAATATATTTGCCATATTGTGTACTTACCTGTGAAACAATAAAAAGCAGATTGTTCCTACTTGTGGAAAGTCTGGTTGTCCACAGCTGTGATCCCAAAGAGCAGATCTGACTTCATCCACACAAGGTTTTGGGAATTTGGCTGTTGTGATAGCCTGGTCTGGTGGAGGCGTCCCTACCCATGGCAGGGGTTGGAGCAAGATGAACTTTGAGGTCCTTCCCAACCCAAATAATTCTGGAATCCTAAACTCAAAGAAGAGGATGCTTTGATCCCCACATCAGGAGGGGGTTTGAGTATCTACAGCTGAGTGTTTAATGATATCTTCATAAAGAGAAAGAAAGAGGCTTTGAATCCACCATTGAAACACCTGTTATTGAATTGAAAATAAAACCAGAAAATCTTAATAAAATACCCCCAGTCCAATAGCTTTTAAGGAAAATGTAGTTTGAAATACTTGTGGAATTAGGAGAGAGGGAACAGTAATTTCCCAAAAGAAGAAAATACCTACAATTTGAAAAAAAATCGATGAAACAAGTTTTGGCCATGAAATATGAAAATATTCTCAGCCCCCTTATGACACCGAAACAGTGAGAGGAGGATGGAAATTCCCTTTTCCCTCTGTGTCTCATCTAGGCGAAACTTCATGAAAATTCAGTTTTTAAAAACAGGACTAATTCCCACTGACTGCAGAAGAGGGATGAGCTCAGCACTGCATTTTAAGGAAAAAAAAGTTCCACTACAGGAACTGGCAGTGTCAGTGGACACTGGGTAGACTCAAATTCCACATCATGAAGATGCACATGGATAACCACGGCCAAAGTTTCCAATCTGAACTGATATCACATTAAATATATATTTTATATATATTTATATCGACAGCTTTAATGATTATAAATTAT
>VZRX01009039.1:5165-115429 GCA_013398075.1 Notiomystis cincta | reverse complement strand
GGGGCTGAGCTGAGCCGGGCCTGGGGAGCTGAGCTGAGTCGGGGCCGGGGGGACTCAGCCGGGCCTGGGGGGGTTGAGCCGGGCCTGGAGGGGCTGAGCTGGGTCGGGGGGTGCTGAGGCTGAGCTCGGACAGCTGCTTTTAGCGGAGCGACACTGTAATGTCACTCGTTGGTTCCGCTGGGCAGGTGAAGCACAGCACCCAGTCCCTGCTCTGTGCCCTGTGAGTGACCTCCGCCGTGTGCCTGCTACAATTACACGTAAATCAAGGAAACCCGGCCTCGCTGAATTTCCAGATGAGGAAGATCTCTGAGACTTCCCTACCTGACTCCACAGTCCGTGCAGCAGGGGAGCAGGTGCCACGGCCAGGGGTGCAGCAGGACACGGGGGAAGCCAGGAGACAGGCGCTGGGGCACGGTTTGCCCTGTGGCTCCAGTTACTGCCAGGCTGGGAGCGGGAACGAAGGATGCATTTGTGATCTCCTGTTGAAGCGCTGAGCCCATCACACCTTCTCCATTTCACACAGATCCAGATGTCTCCTCTGCCACAAGCACGATCTGAGAGCAGACCCTGGCACAGCCTCACGTTCCTCACAGGTGGATGCTGGATGAATTTCTCTCCGTGGTTCCAAAGCAGCTGTGGAACATGTTCTTCCTGACCTTTTGGACGAGAGAGAATTTGCAGTTGATTTCTGCAGTATCATTGTGAGATTCTCCTACAGTTCTTTTAAAAAACATCTGAATTTGCCAGCACTCAGAAGGCTCCATCTTTGCCTGTGCTCTAAGGAAGAAGCAAGGGGGTCTTTGCCATCACTGGCAGTGTTTTAATGTGAAATCCCAGGATGTCTCCCTTTGGGGAGCACCTAAAATTTGGTCATTTTGCTTTAGGTTTTGGTCTACATTGAGAGGGCTGTTTCACAGCTTCATGAGTGTTTAACAGTGAAAACAAAAACAACACTGTGAATTTCACAGGAATAGTGTGGGAACAGAAAACATCACACTTTTCCACCAATAAAGTAGAAAATGTACTTTCATGAGTCAAGAAAACCAAGTTGTGTCAACAATACCTGATTTGTGTACTGCCCTTAACTTAATAAATCTTATTTCATGAAGATAAAATGCCTGCTTTTGTGCACTTTTGAGAGTAATGATGCTGGCAGAGTTTTCAGGAGGCAGCAGGACGAGGTGCAGCTCGCTCCAGGTGAATCTCACCTCTGAGGAGCCGATTCCAAGTCTCCAAGGAGGAGAGAGCTGGGCAGCCAGCCAGGAGCAGGACAGGGGAACCTCCCTCTCCCATTCTCCACCTGCATTTTTTCCTTCTTTCTGATAAACTGAGGTTTCTCCTTCTTGTGTTCCTTGCCATGAATCAGGTTACACACTAGAGCCAACAGGAATTCCCAGGGTGTTTCTCAAGCAGCTGGGAAGGGGCTGCACAAACACAACTGAAGAAACATTCCTTGAAGAATTTTAATCTCCTGGACTTAACTCAGTTTGTTTAAAGCAAATTTAAAAGTACACCATTTATTTTATTAAATTTTGAAATTCCTTGAACCAGGGAATTTTTATGGCGTACCATCATCCTCAATAAATTTTGGTTTATTGCTTTTTCGAACATACTTAAAACTCATGACTGCTTCAAAGATTCAGATAAGTATCATAAGTAATATCAAATGGAGGCATGTCCTCAAAACAGGGTGCTTTCCCTTACTATTGGCAAATNGCTTTTGTGCACTTTTGAGAGTAATGATGCTGGCAGAGTTTTCAGGAGGCAGCAGGACAAGGTGCAGCTCGCTCCAGGTGAATCTCACCTCTGAGGAGCCGATTCCAAGTCTCCAAGGAGGAGAGAGCTGGGCAGCCAGCCAGGAGCAGGACAGGGGAACCTCCCTCTCCCATTCTCCACCTGCATTTTTTCCTTCTTTCTGATAAACTGAGGTTTCTCCTTCTTGTGTTCCTTGCCATGAATCAGGTTACACACTAGAGCCAACAGGAATTCCCAGGGTGTTTCTCAAGCAGCTGGGAAGGGGCTGCACAAACACAACTGAAGAAACATTCCTTGAAGAATTTTAATCTCCTGGACTTAACTCAGTTTGTTTAAAGCAAATTTAAAAGTACACCATTTATTTTATTAAATTTTGAAATTCCTTGAACCAGGGAATTTTTATGGCGTACCATCATCCTCAATAAATTTTGGTTTATTGCTTTTTCGAACATACTTAAAACTCATGACTGCTTCAAAGATTCAGATAAGTATCATAAGTAATATCAAATGGAGGCATGTCCTCAAAACAGGGTGCTTTCCCTTACTATTGGCAAATTAATAAAGCAAATATACTTAATTCAATACTTTTTAATTCAATGGGTTTTTTAAAAGATAGTATCTTTTCGTTAGAAAAACTAGTAATTTGAAACAGGAAAGCTTGTTTGGAAAACTCATTTCAGAAGCACTTCCTTGTTTTTTGCCAAGAGCAGAACAAACATCTTGCTTTCATCTTAGCTTGTAGGTGTAAAATTGCAGCTTCCCATGCTTATCACTGTACATATTTTCCATTTGTTATGAACCTGCTATCAGAATATATAATAAAATATATATGAGATAATAGTTGGAGTACCAGAGGGCATGTGGGAGACAGATGCTGGATATAAATTTCCTTCAATAACGTGCCACCATGACTATAACAATTAAAATGTGGAGGATTTGATGCTTTTTTTGTGTGGAAGATACAATAATCACAGGAATGCGAAGAACTCCATTGGATGCCACCTGTCCTTTGGCACGGACTGGCACATCCCTTAGGCAGCACCTTCCACGCTGGAATAAATTTTAAAAGGAAATTCTTAATTCTAAGTACATTTCCTAGAAACAGCCACCCACCCCTGACTTCTTGTGCCCCCGCTGGAGCGAGCGGTGACGGCACCGCGGGCGGTGCTGCCGCTGCTCCCCGGGGCGGCGGGGCGGGAGCGCGGCAGGGCCATGGCGGCTCGCGGGCAGCCGGTAACGACGGAGCNCGCCTCCCCGCGCCCGCCCTCCCGCCTCAGCCCCAGCCCGCGCCCGAGCCGCCCTCACACACCCACCGCCCGCCCGGCTCCGCATCCCGCCGCTCCCAGCATGGTCATCAAGGTCTACATCGCCTCTTCCTCCGGCTCCACGGCGGTAAGCGGCGCCCGGGGTAAACTTGTGCCGGGTGGGGTGCGCGGGGGGCGGCCGAGCAGCGTGGGGAGAGACCGGGGCAGCTGCGGTCCCCTCACGGCGCCCGGCGCTGTGCGGGCGGTGCTGCGGCTGCCGCCGACGGAAAGCGGCATTTCCTCGGTGATCCCGCACCCCTCGCCCTGTGCTGGCAAGGCAGAGCCACCAGTATTGGGGATTTTTTTGTTGTTGTTGTTGAAGTTCGATTCTAAATGTGTCGCCCGTTATTCGATTTTGATGAGTTTATTCCTCGCTGATTGTGGCAGAAGTGTGTGGCCGCTGTCCCAGTAGCCTCTGGTTCTTGCCCTGTTGGGAATACTGGATTTCGCTTTTCGTGGCCCCAGTGTGCTGTAGGCAGAGCTCGAACTGGGTTTTTCAAAGGGAAAATAAAGAGATACACAAAAATAGCGGGTTTTGTGCCTAGGTTCAGGTGTAGCGCTGTGTCCTCGGGATCATCTAGTTTCTGTTTGATCCATGTGAGAGATGCTCCGAGGCTGAAATCCGGGGGATTTGGTTGCACTTGGTATGGATGTGCTGGAGAACTACAAAATGCCAGAGACTCAGAAAATGCCAGCTATTGCAGTTAATGATCAGTGACTTTTACTGCGAGGAGATAAAGAGGCTGAGCTGTGGCTGTATGATGACCTTTTCCTGTCACTGTTCGTGCTTCAGGTCCCCAAACTTTGGGAGGACAGTGATGTACAGAAGATAAAAACAAGCCCTCACTGCATTCTCCTTCTTTGCTTGAGTGCAGCCACTGATCTGTGGGATTCAGCAGATCAAATACCAGTTGGTAAGCTTGGGGTGATGGGCTGCAGATGGCACAGGAGCCTGTGCCTCAGGTGTCCCTGCTGTCCCTCCCTTCCCGGGTCATTTTTGTTAAACTTGATGCCAGTGCTGACAGTGCTGGTGCTGGTGGTGAAAAGCAGAGGATTATTTGATGCTGATCTGGGGAGGATCTTGAAATCCTGAGTAATTCATTCATAAAAGGGATCCAAAGGGATTTCTGCTGGGTTCATACAGAATGATCATCTGGAAGGAAAGCAGCAGATAGGAAAAGTAATCCTTTCTTTCTAATGCAGCTGTTAATAGGTTTCAAGTTGACTGCTTCAGTTGCTATAGATTTTTATCAGTGCCCTCTTCATGGCACCTATTGATTTCTGTCTGTCTGGTGATACTGAGCTCCAGGGTGCAACCACACTTCTAAATCCCAACTGTGTTCTTCTGGTTTTAAATTAAGTTTTTAATTATTAGCTTAGTGTTTTCTACAGTGCTGCCTGGTCCTTGTGTGGGTTGTACATATTACAAGGCTCCAGTCTGACTAACTGCTGCCTTTCATGCTCCTTTGTGCATCCCTGCCTGTGGAATTTGAATGTAGCGTTGGTGTAGTCTGTTTTTTGGGAATTCGAGTGTACTGTGCACATAATTGCCAGTTTTATGACGTGTATATTTTTATATATATACACACACATACACTCATGGCTGTGTCTAAAGCTGGAGCAGCTCAAGGGATCTTGTGGTAATGAGCAAGACTTGCACATTCTTAGATTCCTGCGTACACCGAGGGTGTTTCTGTTGGCAGGACCAGCCCAGCACCTCACTGGGTGATGTTTTCTTTCCAGTATAAGAATTTTAATCGATGTTTCAACCTAAAGTAAGACAGAGAGGCACCTATTTGCAGGGAATGGCAATGAGTTGTTTCTATGGCTCTTAAAACCCTTGGTGAGACAGGCTTTGCTTGGAGAGCCAGAGGAGCCTTTGCGGGCGCTGAATTTGAAATAACCCACTCCAGGAATGGAAAATCCACATCAGAGAAGATTGCTGCAGAGAAATGGAACAGAGACAAGGCTGTTTGCAGCAAAGTGACTGAACTGGGTAACATCAGCCTGGGAAGGGCTCTCACTCCTGCTAAGTCATCTTTGTACTGTAGTGACACCCAGCACTGTGTTATTTTGGGTTTAAAAAGGCTAATTTGCCTGAGTAGAAGCAAACCAGAAATAAGTATCAAATCTCCTCCTTCCTGCCCCATTTCTATAAGCTGAAGAAGCTTTTGTGAGACTGGAAATTGTCTCTCACTGAAGGAAAAAGGGTTGAGGTTGCTTCACACCTCATGCCCTGGGGCTGTGAGTCTTGGAGGGTGTCCAAATTTTGTGGTCTATTATTGGCAAAGTCCTGCTTTGTTATATGGTATAATTTGCCACATCACAGTGTATAAAATGTTTCCCCAAGGCAACTTTCCTTCGTAATGTTTATATTCAGTATGATGTATCTGTGAGGAAAAAACACTGTGTGAAGCTCATGTCTAAGCAAAGACATTTTATGAGTGTGTTTCAAGAGATTTCTGGAAAGTATGATGACTGACATCTTGCCTGGCCTCCTATTTGAATTGCAGCCTATAATGTGTTAGTTACAGCACCAGTTCCCTGCTGTGTTTGAAAGTCTTGCTTGGGAAGTGGCCCCTTGTCTTTAATCTTCCTCAGCATGGATGCTGTGCTGGCAAGTTGTGGGCTGGGCAGGGATGCACGGGGATTGTAATTGCCAAGATGAGGACGACACCCACACGAGGATGTACACGTGGAGCTGCTGTCCAGGAGCCTTCCTGCACGGTACACATCGAAGTGAGCAGTGTTCCTCAGCCTGGGACGGTGCTGGAGGCTACAGGCAGAAATGGCAGATGGAAATGCCGCATTCAGAGTGCGGGAGCATTGCGGGAGCGGGGACTGTGCCAGGTGAGAGAGGGGTTTCACTGCAGCCTCCCATTCAAATCCTTCAGGAGGTGAAAGGAAGAGAGGCCTAAGAGTCGTTAAACTCTTGCTCCTGGTAGAAAAGGGTACAAGGAGGAAAGAAGCTGAGTGGCACAAATTCAGTGTGATTTTCTCCACAGGATTTTGGTATTTTGTTGATTTGTGGAAAGAGTTTGCCCAGCACCAGAATTGCCTTGTTCCTGAAGGCAGCTGGATTGCCCATTTTATTGATCTCATGTGGAAGAGAACCAGCTGCTTAAATTCTTCTTGGTCTTGTGAATGTGCATTTGTTGCCAACAACTGCACAGGTCTTGAGCATGGACTTTGAGAGAATTGTGTTTGTTCATCCAACACCCCCTGCAGTTCCAGAGGTGTGGCTGAAACCGGAGGCTGTGGCTGTGGAAATGAAGTGCCAGTGCTGGATGTGGTGGGCTGAACCCTGTCCTGTGCTACTGCCAGTGCTGTGGGCTGTGGAAACTGCCACATCAAATATCTGGTGTCCAGATGCTTCTCGGAGCCAGGCGCTTCATCTTTGGGATCTACATCCCATGTTTCCGTCTCTCCCAGCTCTCCCCCCTCCTCTTGATGGCTGTGTGGGTGGTTTTCTTTCTTTGCCTCCTACTGCGACTGCAGACAGGGCAGAAAGAAGAGATGATCTCCAGAGCTGGAGTCAGAGTCCTGTGTTACACAGACCTGCTGCTCTTTAGGGGTGCTTTTAGAGAGGAAAGGAAATCTTAATTTATTTTTCATTCGCAAAGTAAGGGATGTGAGTGGGTTCGTATTTTTCTTGTATTGTCTTCTTGCTTGAGAAAAGATTTAGGTCTTCTCCCTACCCACCAGAAAATGAAGAGGAAAATGGCCCATGCTCTGGAGAGTGAACATTTGCTCACAATTACTCTTCTCTTTTTCCAGTAAGGCACTAGAGAACTTGCTGGTGCCAGTGGGAGCATATAACCAGTGGCAAGTGCTTCCTAGAGCATTCCAGGGGAGAACAGCTCTGGAGAAGAGCTATTGGAAATGATGAGAGCATGTGTTACCACCAGCTCATGTCCCTGTTCAGCAGCTCAGGGCTTTGGAGGGCTGGCAAGGCTGCTTCATCCTTCTGAAATTTGAATCCCAGGGAATTAATACATGGAGAGATGGAGATTGTATAAAAAAAATCATATTTAGCATTTAAATCTCTCAAGGGCCTTTTTTCTCAGATGGTCACAATAAATGCAAATAATGCCACCCTTATAGAGAATGAGCAGAGTCTGTGTGCTTCGTGTTTGTGTTGTTTGGCTGCTGTGAGGTTTCATGGAATCAGAGAATCGCTCAGGTTGGAAAAGACCTCAAAGCTCACTGAGTGCAGCGGCTTTGCCGTGGTGCTGGGGCCATGGCAGAAGGTGGCTCTGAGGGGAGATGCAGCCACAGGCGGTGGCTCTGTGCACGCAGTCCTTATCAGCGTGGATCACAAGTGTCCCTTGTCTGCTGCCACGTTCAGGGTTCCCAGTGTGCTGTCCCAGCCCGGATGTCTGTGGTCACGTTTGTCGCTGCGGAAGCGCCGAGCAGCGGCAGCAGCCGGTCAGGAGCAGCTCGTGAACTTCCTTCGGCTGCCTGGCTGGGCAGTTTATGTGGGAAGAAAACACTGATACAAGTATTTGGCAAATAGTCTTGTACTGTGAGGCAAGTTTAGGTAAACCCACATATTGTGGGGAAATAAGCTGCATCTGTAGTTATAAAAACCCTCAGGGTGTATGTATGTTTTTGTGATACTCAGCTCATGCAGTGTATGTACAAGGGGTGAAAACTGACTTGCTAGGCTGGGTATTGATTTTGAAACCCCTCTCTTGTGGAAACATAATACGTGTGAACAAATTTTTTGGATACCCAGGGTTCACCAAACTGAGTTTCTCTCAATAAAATGGTAGGAGTTGTTCTGAGTTAGAGCTTTTGGGATGGAAGACAAAATCTGTAATGCGGCTCAAGCTCGGATGTGTTCCATCTGCCTTCTGGGTTGTTTTTTGTAAAGTCATTGCTCCAAACTTGAGATAAGTCAAATATTTTTCTTAAAATATTGCAAATTTTTAATGGAGCCAGAGATTAAATTGGCTGCAGTTGTTGCAATAGTTTTAATATATCAAAATAAAAAACATTCTACTGTGCTTAAATAAAACCAGTTTCTGACAGCAGGAGAAAGATGGAAAATTCTACTCCACAGTTAAAGCCAGGAAAGGCTTTTGCTGAGAATTTCTCTAGGTTGTATATGCAGGTAGGACAGTGTTTATTCTGAGGTGGTGCATCAGGCTTATGTCTCTGCTTGGGGAGAAGAGGCAGATTTTGGGGAGAGGCTGGATGTTGTCAGCTTGTGCTGCCTTTCCTGTGAGCCCTGAACTGCAGCACATTCCGAGACAAGATCCACACAGTGTCATGTCAGGGCTAAGCACTTGTGGGTTTTAAATAAATATTTATAGAGTTGAGCATGGAACTTTCCTTGTCCTGGGGCATTAAAGTTACACTCACAAAATTCCTATAGAAGTCAGTGAATTGGCATCTGTGTTAACAAGCAGAAGGTGCCAAGACTTGAGTCTCTGCAAGGTTATTCTTACTCCTTCCAGGAAAGGATGAATTGGGGAGAGAGGAGACAAAGGGAACTACACCAACATTGACAGAATTCAGCCATTCAAGGTCAAAACAGAATTGAAATATTCCCCTCTATGACAAAAAGAAGAGCTAAGGATGCATTGTCGCCATAACTAAAGGGAGGTGAGCTCTTCCTGTTCCTTGTGCTCCCCAGCCTTGGAAGCACCGATCTCAGTTCCTGGCACTGAGTGGAGAGCTGGAAACCTGAACCAAATCCACATCTTATATCAATATTCTGCTGTTCAGGAATGTTTCTGCTCAATGTGAAGATTCAGTGTTAATGCCATTTGTTTAACCCCAGCTGTATGCAGAGGAGACTTTCAGTTTATGATTAAATTTAAATGCTTTTGCTGGTCAGATATTTAATCAAGCCCGAAAAAGCTTTAATTGTAATGCTTATCTACTGTTGTTTGTCCCAGAAAAAAAGCCTCCATGCAGGAGCATGTCCTTTCTGGGACAGCACCTCCAGCTCAATGTTAAGGACATTTTCTAACACTGAAAAGGCAGCAGAGTGAGACTGAGGTTTAAAGCACCAGAAAAATGTGAAGGGTCAGCATCCAACTGGCCTGGCTGAGGTTTGTGCTCTCAGGATACAGCTGAAGTTATTTTCACATCCTGACTTACAGCTCCTTCCTGGACTTGGTTTCCCTTGTGAGACGTGGATGTGGTGATTTATTTCTTTAATTAATGATCTGAAGTTCAGTTTTTCTGTGGCTGTTTCCGTGCATGAATCAGCCTCTCTGGAAATACTAAAGGCGCTCGAGTGTAAAATTTTAACTATTACCTGTTGTTTGATTGCTGGGGTGTTGGAGTGAAGAGAGGAGCCAAAGGCAGCTGTGATTTGAAAAAGGATCTCAGGGAAATCTGGGAGCTGTGAGCCATCTTCCGGAGCTGCACAAATGGGTGTTATTCTTCGCTGGGCTCTTTCCCAGCAGATGCAGGACAGGCACAGAGCAGGGAGGAGAATCGGTGCAGTGTCAGAGGAGAAGGCTGTGCCTCACACCTGAGCTACCTGGAGCATAGCAGGGAGGGTGATCCATAATATTGAATCCTTGGACTTCTAGAAAATTTTGGACAAGCATTAGCCAGGTTCAAAATCTTTTTTTCCAGAAAGAAACTAAGCTGCTGTGGGATAAGAGAAAAGGATTATTTGTTTTCCTTTTGGCTTATGTAATTGATTGCACATCGGTTACAGAAAGCAGATAACAATCAAGACTTGGGAATATACAGGCAGCTTTCACAATCTGCAGAAATTTCCAGGAGATTCCCACAGAGGTCTGTGCTGGACTCTAAGCAGACAGTGCAAGAACAGCCTGCAGTTGCTGTCCCAGCTGGAAAACTGGGAAGAAACAATCATTGTCCTGTACAAGAACAAGATTTAAACTCTGCTAAAATATTGTTTAGCTGAGAGGTCTTGGAGCCATACTAGGTAATTCTACAAAAATACCATATTCATGGCCATGGAAAGCAAACAGAATGTCAGGAATGTTTAGGATGGGAGAGGGCAAAAGAAAAACAAAACCTCTGTATAAATGTGTGGTGAGTCTGTCTTTAGTAGACTGGAATTGTTGTCTTTAAATGACATAAGAAAGTGAAAAAAGGGAAGAAAAGTAGGGTAGTGTGATCACTGTGGGAGGAACAACCAAATAAGGCAGAATTTGTGGATAATAAGGTGGAAGCTGTGGCTGCCCCAGCTGGAAGTGTTCAAGGCCAGGCTGGATGGGGGTTGGAGCAACCTGGTCTTGTGGAAGGTGTCCCTGCCCATGGCAGGGGTGGCACTGGATGGTCTGTAAGGTTCCTTCTGACCCAAACCATTCCATGATTCCGTGAATTCTGCACTTGAGAAAGAGCTGAAAAAGTCTGAAATGTGATAACATCATGTCAGGCATGGGAGAACAAATAGGAAGGGATTATTAATAACTTTTCCTAATGGAACAACTGGGGGAGAGCAAGTGAAAGTGGCAGGTGGCAGGTTCAGAGTAAATGAAATGCTTTGTTTGACAACACAGATTTCAGGGAGGGACTCCCTGCCAGAGGACGTGGCATTCAGCAGAAGGTGCATGGGCTTGGGAAGCAGTGAGACAAATTAAGGGGAAATGTCTATTAAGGGCTATTAAACATTACTACTACACCTCTGACTCAACCCTGTGAATTACTGGAGTCTGGAAGAAAGCTGGATGTGGTGTAGCTCTCTGTGCTCAGTCTGTTGGTGTGCTCTTCCCTGGGATCTGTGACCAGTGGAGACAGGAGACTGGGCTAGACAAGTGTTGGATCCAACCCAATAAAGCTTTCTTCTCTTCTTGAATGAAATTGGCTCTGCTCCCAAAATTATGTTAACAGTTTGCACTAAAAAAATTAAGACCATGTTGTCCAGGAAAAATGTTTGGTGGAAAAGAATATATGTGTGTGTTTGGAATATGTTGAGCTGGTGTCTCAGCGTTTCTTACATACGAAACAAGCATTTGGTGATTCCAAGACCAGGATCATTGTACAGATGCTGACACACTGGATGTTTAGCCCATGTTTAGGCTAAGTGATCAGACACCTCTCCTGCCTGAGACATAGATCAAAGTCCACTAGAAAAGCCTGATGGAAACAGCAAACACAAAGCCTCTGGGAAAAATAATCACAGTTTTCACATAAACCCACATTTTTATGGGAGTACTTGTTGCCAGGCAGGTTTAAACAGCACATCTGTATTCACCTCATGAGATCAACCTCTGGCTGTGCTTATATCACTGGGAATTCTGCCACTGACTACAGCAGGACAAGATTTTATTCTTTAGGAAACACTTAATGCTGCTTATCCAAGACATTCCTGTGCACATGTTGCAAATGTATTTGGCCAGAGCAGCAGCTGCAGAACAACTGGCAGAGCAAGAAAAGGAGCAGAATAACTCTGTGAATGAATTAAAAATATATCCTAAAACATTCTCACTGGATATGGATAGAAATGAAGTTCAAGTGAAGCTGATTTATGGCTAGTAGATGTTTGTTTGTTTGTTTTTTTTTTTTTCTTTTCCCTAGACAGGAAATACAGTATATGTGAATAGAAATCTAAAGGGCCTGGTTTGCAAATTTCCTTGTTAGTGCCCTGGTAATCCTGATTAAGAACTGGAAATTCCACCCTGTAATGCAGATAAACAAGTCCCTTGGTTCTGGTAGCTCAGTCCATGGAACCTTTGTGCCTGAGCAATGTTCTTCCAAATTTCTGTTTCCTTCCATCACATTAAAATGTACCAGGAGGTCCCTGTGAGAGCCTCCCTTCACCTGCAGAGGACTGGGGTTTGTTGTGCATGCTGTGGAAAGATCAAAGTAAATCCATAACGCCAACTTGGGAAATGTTCCCGCCAGGAATTTACACCTGGATGAACTGAGGAGCAGCTGGACAGACAGCTCTGTCTTCCACAGAATGATTTGGGACCCAAGCTGGCAGCTTGGAAGGCGTTGGGAGAGCCATCAGCTCCCACTGCCAGCCGTCAGCATTAGGCTGAGACTGAGGAACAGCAGGGGAGTGAAGCCATTTTGGCTGCTTGCCCAGGCCTGGAGAACTCCATCCTACAGCAAATAAACAGCTGGGGACTTAAACTTTGAAAAAATAAAATGCAGTGTGTATTTATCTTAGTTTCTGATTGGGGTAAGCAGATGCTGGCTCACACTGAGGCAGAAGGAAGCTTGTGGTTTAGAAAAAAAAAAAAAAGAGAAAAGCAGATACCATGGTGACAAGAGCAATCTATCAAACTTAAAAAAGACAGTGAGGAGTTGCAAAGTGGCTCCAGGTTGTTGGTCTAAGGCATGGGCAGTATCCAGATTAGTGCTCCTGCTCTGGGGTGAAGGTGGCACTTCCCTTTGGGCTGCAGGGATGCAAGTGGGTGAGAGCAGCCTGTAGATGGGAACAACCTTACTGTGTTGGAAAATGCTCCATTTTGTAAATTCCTGAAAGAGTCACTTGAGGATGTCTCCTGAGCAGTCCTGAGAGCAAACTCCCAGGCACTGGCCTTCCTGGCTGTGGCAAGCAGAGCTTGGCCAACTCCTTTATTGTTTCAGCTGCCCCAAAGTGTTACGAACTGCACTGTGGCCAGGTCTTGTGAGAAGAATTTATGGCTCCCTCTTAAAGACACAGTTTTTAGACAATATTTTGTCCAAGAGACATAAAGAAGGATCTGGGGCCTCCAGCATGATTCACACTTGAAATGTTACCCAGGGCAATTAATTACTGGGTCAGAAAACTGCTGCCCATACGGGCTGTGGTCTGCTGAATCTTTCCTCTCCAGGATGCTTTTGGAATGCTCTTCTATCTCAAGACAGCCTGGCTCTTCTTGGAAAGAGGAGGAAATTTTGTATTTAATCCATAGTTTTTTCTCTTCCATTGTATTATGATATTTATGTATTTTAGTTGAAGAAAAAAGCTTTGTTCTCTTAAAAAATTACTTGGTTTAGTTTTAGAACAGCAGTCAGCAAAAAGACTCTTTGTTAAATAGGATCTGTGGTATATGAATTCTTCAAAGATAAAAAGTAATACACATCAGAAGCACCTGGATCTCTGAGGTCATGTTGTATTTCTTCTTAAAGTAGTTTTTTATTTAAAGAATCAATGCCTGGCAATATAAAGGCAGTGAAACAGCAATTAATGCTGTAAACTTTTAGTCCTGTCGGTTAATTTAGCCTCTCTGTGCTAAAACATACAGGAAATAAACTTTGCTTTTATTGCAAACCACAGGGGCCTCGTGCAGAACTGTCTGTGCTTTTAACTCCTTTAGTAAGCAGAGTTCAGCTCGTCGCACAAGCACAACCAAACCTGTTTTCCTTCTGCTGTGCAGGGCTCCTCATCGCCAGCAGAAATCCACAGCTTCTGAAAAATAATTACAGGAGCAGCTGTTTCAATAACCCCCCCAAACTGCAGCCCTGCGTGTGTTGTTGTCTCAGGCTGCTTCCCTGGAAATATTACCGGAGTGCTGGGCTGCTGTGGAGGGTGAAGTCGCAGGGGGACTGAGGTGGGACCTGTGCTGTTTGTGTCAGTTCTTACAGCATTGCACATACCTGTCCTGGGATCTCCATGAAGCTGAAGATAAAGGAGAAGGAATTCTTCTGGCTTTCAGAAAGAGGCTGTCTGAAAAAAACAGATTCAGAACCTGACAATGGGGGTGAGGTCCAGGTTATCAGGACTTCCAAAACAAGCAGTCAGGTGACCAGTGACACCTTCAGGGCCTTTCCCCTGCTTTTCTCAGCCACATGGTAAATTTTGGAGTATTTAGGACTATGTCATGTGTCAGAGAGTTGTCTGCATCTTGTGATACTGAGCCTCACTGTCTTGTTGGAGATCAGTCTTCTGTGTGGTAAATTGCTTTACAGTCAGTGTGCAAAGTCTGTCTCTGAGGCTGGGCTGTGGTGTATTGATACTGTTTGTAGAATCAGCCAGACATGATCCCTGAAAGTAAATAGGCAGTGGTTTGAAAAAATAATTATTCCTGCTGCCTAACAGCTCAGGAACAGGAGCTCTGAGAGGTGACGAGAAAATCGTCCAAGGAGTCTGTGGCAGAGGTATCTTGGACTTAAGGACTTTTCCTTCTTCCACATAGCAAACATTCCCCTTTCCCTGTTTTGTGACTCAGGTAAGAGAGTCCAGTGAAATGCTGAGGCTGTGGAGACAGCAGGAATACACAGAACAGCTGGCTGAATGGTGGGAATGCTCCCAGGTCCTGCCACTCTCATCCCTGTGCTGTTGTTAGTTTGGTACTGGGCTTTGGGAGGAGTGGATCTATTTGTTTTTATTTAACCCAGCACTGAATTTGGATGCTGTGACAAGGGACACGGAGACTTCCAGAGAAACTGAGCCTGCCAAGCTCCACGTCAGCTGCAGAAAACAACTGTGTGTAATAAATGAAGAGTTCATATTCTGCTGCTGCTTATGCTTTGTTAGTGCATAACTGAGATAATGGAGCCTGTATTCCACAGTAGGAAGCTCGCTCTCTGTTGGTTTTGGACCAGACGAACGATTTTCAGGCTTATAAAAGTCAAATGCCACAAGACTGACTTAGAAAATTGCCAAAGGTCAATTTATTTAGTATTGTAATGGTAGTGTTTTCCTTTGGATGATGACAATTCTGGGTGCAGCAGTGGTTTGTGGACAGTGTCAGTGCACATGGTTAAAGCTGTGGTTTGCCTCCATTAATGTTTCTTTACATCCTCACCTAATGGAAGATAAGAGCAAAGCCTAGGTCTGGAAGCTTGATTTTGCAAGATATGTTTATTCTGGATAAAGTCAGTAGTCATTAAAAAAAGTTTAAAAAATCATCCTGGTATGTGAATATTTGCATTTGCTAGTCCTTCTTGTTGCTGAGTGAAGCAAAAGCCTGTGGCAGGAATGGCCTGAGGCCATTGTTTGATCCCTGCTTTCAGTCCTTACTGCTGCTGGGAGAGGCGGTCCTTCCTCGCCTGGCTCATGTCTTCCCTTTCCTTGTGGTGGCACAAGAATCCCCACATCAGCAGCGAGCTGGGCTGGCGCCCCAAAGCTGCACTGCTGTGTGACTGGAGGAGATCCCCAGCTCAGAGCTCCGTGGAGCCCGGCCAAGCCATAGCCTGGCACCGACCTCTGCTCTCTGACCAGGGACAGGACCCCAGGGGACAGCTGGAGCTGTGTCAGGGAAGGTTCAGACTGGATGTTATAAAAAGATTCCTCATCCAGAGGGTGGCCAGGCACTGTAACAGCTCCCCGGGTCACAGCCCAAGGGCTCCAGGACCGTTTGGACAGCGCTCTCAGGCACAGTGTGGGATTGTTGGGGTGTCCTGTGCAGGGCCAGGAGCTGGACTTGATGATCCTTGAGGGTCCCTTCCAACTCAGGATGTTCTGTGAGTCTGTGATTGTAAGAAATGGTGAATCCATGCTCAGGGACAGGCCTTTGGAGCTGGTGGAGCAGGTCTCTTTCCACAGCCCTGAATTATGCGGGTTGTGTGTGTGCAGTCCCAGTAAGGAGCTGTGCTTCCCTGACCATCTCTCGGATAATCCTGCCCCGAGCTGGCACTGGAGGAGGTGAGGGCTGGGAGCAGCCTGGGCAGAGCCCCTGCAGGAGGATGGGCAGGCTTTGGATACTGGAGGGGTCAGGCTGTAGGGGTTTGGAGCTGCCGCCACGCAGTGCCCGGAGACTCCCCAGAGACTCAGGCTGCTTCCTGTGCAAAGTTCATCCCTAACCAAGCACAGCTCCTGGTGGGGTTGTTTGCAGAAATCACGTGGAGGGAGGGGGACTCTTGCTGCTGTCCCTGCTCCCGGGGCTGGAGCCCAGTGTGAGCAGAGTGAAGAGAAGTCAGGCACTCTCCATGTCTCCAGTCAAACCTTCCTTGTGTGAGGGCACCAGTGTCAGTCTGACATCTCTCCAGATCTGGGACACCTCCCAGCGTTCAGCAGTTGGAAGCTTCAGTTGCATTCACTGTTTTTCTGTCCTCAGGCTCTTGAATTGTCTACAAAAATTAGGTAGGGAGGTTTGGTACCTCTGCTAGTACCAGTTCCAGTGCTGCCAGAACTTCCTGGGACTTCTGGGTTTTAACTTCTCCCTTGCCCAGGTTCTGGGGGTCTTGTGTTTCTTGTGCATGGAAGTACAGTGTAAAAAAGGCTTGCTGCCATCGCATGAGCAAATGTCTCTATTTTTTGGCTGATGATGGAACGAGATTTTAAATGTTAAAATCTTGCGTTAAAATCCCTGCAACTACAAGTTCTGGCTGTGTGGAGTTTGTTTGGTTTTGAAATCCAGGCAAATAATCCCATTGGGCATTGCTGTCACTTTTCACAGAACTTCGAAAAAAGGAAAAAAAAGAAGGAAAAATCCTAAAGAAACAGAAAGTCAGTCTCTGGATGCAGAGTCTGTGTTTGGGGAGGCAGTCTTTGAGCAGGCCATGATTGGTGTGGGGAAAGAGCTTTGGCATATCCTCACTTGTGAATGACTTTGACTTGGCAATAGTGACCCTCTTTAAGCCTTTTACAGAACGAACAGAAGCATCTAAACAGAGAGTAGAGGGATGTGTCATTTCTGGCTGTGGTGAGGATATCCTGACTAAAGGAGGGTGCATCTGATCTGCACAGCCCCCCAGAACACTCTCAGGAGTTTGCACATCTCTGGTAGGCTGGAGACTGAGCTGGGCTCTTGGGCAAAACAACTGGATGCTGCCAGTGCAGTCAGGAGCCTGGACAGGCCAGGAAATGCAGAATGAGCAACTGAAAACGTGTTGGGGAGCAGCCAGGAAGGAGGAGAGTTAAAGGAGAATGCACTGTGTCACCCTTCTTTTCATGGAATCATGGAATACCCTGAGCTGGAAGGGACCCACAGAGATCAAGTCCAACTCCTGGCCCTGCACAGACATCCCAACAATCCCACCCTGTGCCTTGGAGCATTGTCCAAATGCTCCTGGAACTCTGGCAGCCTTGGGGCTGTGACCATTCCCTGGGGAGCCCTTTCAGTGCCTGACCACCTTTTCCTTGCAGCCAAAAAAAGAGAAAGATTTACTTCTGAATTCAGTGCTTCAGTAGGAAAAGAGGTGGGGTTTCAGCTGACAGAACCATTTTCATGTACTGGAACAAAATGTGAAGTTTATTAAATGGTATTTTTAAACATGGGCTTCAGGTGTTGCTGATAAGATGTTCTCTGTTAGAACCCTGGTGACACCACAATAGTCCTTGACAGGCAGGTGCTAAAGGATGAATGGATTCACCCCCACACACTTCCCCAGTGCTTGGGTATCATTTGTTAAGAGCAGAATTGCCTTAAGCTCTGATAATAATGTTGATCCTTCAGGTGCCTTCATAGAAAGTAAACCTAAACCACATTAAAAAGTCATCAGGGCTTCATTAGGCAGTGCTGCTGCTGCTGTGTGCCAGAAGCTGGCGAGATATAAATAAGGAAATGTTACTTGTCCTCCTCCTTGACTAATGGGTAAAGGAATCTGCTTTTGGCCACTGCAGCAGGAAAGTAGCTAAACAGACACTGGATGTGGTGCAGCAAGACAGTTCTGACCTATTTGTGGCCTTTCAGTATCTTGTTAAAATTTGACTGTAGGCGAGGTGTGGTGGAAATGGCTGTACTGAGTGTCTGACACCAAACTGGGGACACTGAGAAACTTTGCTGGGACACTGAACTCAAGCCCTCCTTGCTGCAGGAAATGAGAAAAAGTTTCATATTTTTTCTTAACTAATTCCTTGAACTCCAATAGCAAGTTGGCAGTGTGGCAATTAGGAACCTGCTCAGCTGTGCTGGGCTGTGCCAACCAGAGGGGCCAGGCTGGTGTTGCTGGCTGAACTTCCCAAAGCAGCCCAAGGGAGCTAAATGCCAAATCCCCCCTGGGATTTTATTCTCTTTGCAGTCTGTGTCAGAGTAAATAAAAGTGAGTGGGAGCTGGGTCTGTAAGCGCCCTTGGCTCTGTTGAGAATCCTGATCCCCAGGACTTTAGTACAAGGAGGTGACGTTAACTTTCCTGTTTGGTTCTTCTGGAAGGAAAAAACTTGTTGAATGCACAAGGATCTTTGGACTTGGGTGTTGTTGGTGTGGGATTTAACAAGTTTTTAAGCCTTGGGTTATTGAATGAATGCAGCTACAATGGCATTATAATCCATGAGAGAAGCTTTTATTTTTGTTCTCATGAATCAGCTTTTTCATTTATGTAACTTTCTATGGTTTCTGGAGCAAGTCATGGTCTTGTTTTGGGAAGTGCAGACTTTGTCCTTTGTTCCAGCTATATTTTTGGCTTGTGTTCCAAAATCTGGTCTGTGGGGTGGTACCTTATGCCTGGCTAAAGCCCTGTTGCAGACAGCCCACGTGCTGCCAGACGTGATGTAACCTCCAGGTTAAATTGCAAAAACCTTTTGGTAGCCAGGCTTTTCCCCCAGCCTCCCTCTTGAGCAGTGGTCCCTTTGCATCCTTTCACCTTTTCTTGCTTTTAAAAGGTGTCTTCCAAACCCACATGTGAGCAGCAGGAATGTGATTGTTACTCTCAGCCTGTTCCCTCCTGTTCCATGTCTTGGGCTGGTGATGTCAGCATATGATGATATAGCCCAGGCTCAGTGGGTGCCTGGTGGTAAAAACCNTTACTCTCAGCCTGTTCCCTCCTGTTCCATGTCTTGGGCTGGTGATGCTGATATAGCCCAGGCTCAGTGGGTGCCTGGTGGTAAAAACCATTTCCAAATAAACCAATTTAAGCTGTTGGGGTCTAACCACATCAAACCAGCGCTCTGCTGTGCAGGATTCATGTGGATATGCCATGGGCTTTCCCAAAGGGCCCTGCAGGGAGAGACTCAGCACATATGGAGTCCATCTGGACATGGCTGAATTTCTGGAAAATGAAAAGAAAGAGCAGCACAAGTACAGCATGAACTTTTCCAGCCTCCTGTGTTTGATTTAGGTCCCGTGAGTTCATGGTGGTTTTGCTGTGTTTGTCCTCAATCTCATTCCCTCCAGACCAGAAACCATCAGCAGAGACAATGATGGCACTACTTGTTGTAATGCTCTGCTTAAAATAACCAGAACAAAGAAGTGCTTTGAGTTCTGTGATGATAATTACCCAGACCTAAAAATAGGCAGACATTCTACCAGGCAGGGAGAAGTAAGAGTGAGACAGGAATTGCTGGGAGACACCTGGCAAAGCTCTGATCAAGCCAGGTCATTGCTGGAGTTGCCTGCAGGTTTCCCACCTTCTGACCACATTTCCACTGGCACCACCAGAACTGGCACATTGGATTTTTAAGCTAATATAGGGGGAAAAAATAGCTTATTCATACAAATAAACCCAACAAAACCGCTCTAGACAAAAAAATAGCCCCAGGAATATTTGAGTAAAAGCAAAGAAATTCTGTGATGGAGACCAGGCTCTCGGAAGGGAGCCCTGCTGCCGTGTGCTGGGGTGGAGAATAAGCTTAGGGGGCCGTCAGGAATCTGTGACATTTAAATCCATGGCTGAGCTGCTGGGCTGTTTAACTCCTACAAATTAGGTTGTAGTGGGAGGAGAAATTCTAAGCATTTTGCAGCTCGTTTGCAAGGATGAGCTTCTGCATTAGGGACTTGGGTGAGGAAGGCAAGGTCATTTGAGAAATTAGGTGAGACATACAAAAAACAAACCAAAACCCCCAATAGTTTTTATTCTAATTCGAAAAAATGGCAGCGGATTGTGGCAGTGTGACCACAGCTCAGTCAACAGGACACCCTGTGACAAGTCAATTTGTCTTGGCAGCACTTGGCATTCCTTGTGCTGCCCATTCCTCCAAGGAAAATCACTTCCTGGGGGTTTCCACCTTGCTGCTGCTGGCTGCCAGTGGAGTTTGCTGAGCATTTCTTGCGCTGCACTTTTTCCATTCACTGCTTACATTTCAGCTTAACCATCTTCAGAAGACTCTGAAGCTTCTGGAGAACCGATGGATACAAGCCTGGCCACAACCAGTAGCATCACCTGGAGTTTGGACTTCACCTTCCTGCACAAAGCAACTGCTTCTGGGATTTAAAGATTTGCTCCCACTAAGGATGAAGCAGCATCTTTAAAACTATCACTGGTGTACAAAACAACAGCTTTAAAGCTGTAGTTGCTTTTGCTTATCTGGAACCCAGGAGACTGGAATTGGAAATGGAAAAAAATCCCTTTTTAAGTGTGGTGTTTTCTTGAAACTGAATTGAGAAATGTCTAAGATCAAATGTGTAAGATCTGCTCTAAGGTGTTGCTTCTCTGTTGTCGTGGTGCTGGATCCCAGCTGTGAGGCTGGGAGAGGAGCTCAGGACACACCTTCAGCAGGAGCTGGAGAGAATCATGGAATTGTTAAGGTTGAAAAGATCTTTGCCATCATCAAGTCCAACCATCAACCCAGCCCCAGCCCCAGGCTTATCACTAAACCATGTCCTCAAGTGCCACATCCACGTGTTTTTTGAACGCTTCCAGGGAATGGTGACTCTGCCACTTATCTGGGCAGCCTGTTCTAATGCTTCATAACCATTTCCATGAAAAACTTTTTCCTAATTCCTAATCTAAACCTTCCCTGGTGCAACTTGAGGCCATTCCTTTTGTCCTGATGCTATAATGATGGCTGGGAACATCATAAGAAATCTCTTTATAATTCTTTTAAATCTCCACAATAAAGCATGAGCCGTTTAATCCGATCATTGGGAAAGAAATTAATAATATCTGTGTTTTTCCCCTGCATGGAGGTTGGGACACAGGACCCACAGAAGTGGTGGAGAAGCCCCATGCCAAGGGCCAGGACGGCAGAGCTGTGGTCAGCAAGTTTGTTGTTGGATCAAAACAGCAGCACTCAGACTGTAAACTTACTTTGGGTTCCAATTGTCCATAAATAGATTTCCAAAACATGTCTATTGTCCAACAAGGGATTTATTTATAAACTGAAAAAATAACAAGACTGAAAAAAACCAACCCAAACCCCTTCTTGGCCAGCAGTGCAGACTGGACTGTGCTGTGTGTCTGCCTGTGTACACCAAAAGAGATAGACCCTTCTGTGAGGTTCAGTTCCAAAAAGTGTTTAAAATAAGTATTTCCCTGCAGTGGGGTGGTGCTGGGAGAAGCTGGCTCTTGAACAACCAGCAGAGTCCTGGCTGGAGCTGAGGCTGGAATGCTGCCTGCTCTCTGGACCAAGGTTCTGCAGCATCATCCCTGCCTCCTTTCTGCTTATTGTCTTTTAGATGAGTTCTTTTGCTTTTTATTTTTTTTCAATGACTAAAGATTTGGAAGAGAATCTAAATTGTTGCAGCATTTTTCTGGAAAGTTTATTCCCACTTGGTGGTTAAAATTTTATTTTTGATGGACTGGTTTGTTGGAAAAGATCACCTGTTTGTCCTCTTGGCAGCTTTGATGTGGTTTCTCTTGTGTTATTGACATCACTGATGGGAATTAGATCTAAGAACAGTAAAATTGAGTTTCTGATGTGTAGTCAAGTGAGGGACAATACTCATTCACAATTTTACACTAATTTTTATAATGTTATTTTGTGCCCATGCTCTGTTGAAAGCTTAATGTTTCATGACTGGCTTGAAACTGGAAAAGCAGGGAATCTTGATACCCAGTGGATTTTATAGCACAAGATGGTGTGGTGGTGAGACTGCTTAACCACCAATAACTTGCCATAAAGCTGTTTCTGTCTCTGGAACAGACTCTGAAAGCCAAAACAAAGAGAAAATAGATTTAATTAAATAAGTGTTCCTTTCGGTATTATCTTGGGAACATCAGCAAGAGATAAAATGTCTCCACTCACCTTAGGAATTGTTTTTCTCCCAAGTGTGTGTTGAGGCAGAGAAACCAGGACGTGGTTCTGTCTCTGGGGTTGGGGTGAAGGCACCTGTGAGCAAGATAGGCTGTTCTGAGGGTATCCTTGTTCCCAGGCAGGGCAGGAGGAGCTCCAGAGGATGCAGCCCTTCCTCCTGGCAGTACTGACTTCACTTCTCCCACTCCTTCTCCTTCCATCCCCTGTCTCCATCCCTCTGGGATTTTCCCCTGATCTCTATCCATTCATTTTGCTCATTCCCTCCACTCCTGTCCCCAGCCTCTTCCCTTCCTTACACCTGTCTGTCCATCCCTGTCTTTCATTTCTCTGCTGTGCTTTTGTGTCTCCATAAATCCTCCTGCCCCACCAGGGCTGATCCCAGGCCTCAGGGCCCTGCTTGGCTCCCCAGCACATTCCAGGCTCTCTGCTGCTGCTGCTCTCGGCCCCGCACAATGTGTCAGGAGCACTCGGAATAAACACGGATTTTCGTGTTTGCCAACTGCAGCGAGCTGCCCTTCAGGGGCCAGAATGGCTCCAGACGTGACAGTTGTTTACGCAGGCTGAGGTGCGGGCTCTGGGGAGGCGCTGGCCGCTGGCCACGCCTGCTCAGGCAACTCGGAGAGGTTTTCTGGGAAGCGAGCGCTCTGTGTTGACAGGCGCATCCTGAAGAAAGGTTCCTCGCTCCTTCCCAAACATGGGCAGCAGGAACCATCTTCCAGGCTCTGTCCCAAGGAGAACGTGTGCCCTTTCAAGTAAGACAAAACACCCTGAAGCAGCAGCAGACGTCTCTTGCTCTATTTTCGGCCCTTCCCTCCCAGTGTTATTCCACTGTTTGAGATTAATGGAAGTTTTCTAAATAAAAACCCATAAAATAACAGGATCTGGCAGCTCGGTGTCTCTCCTGCCCAGCGGTTGGTGCCCTGTGTCTCTGGAGCATTTACTGCTCATATGTAAGTGCTCATCACTATGGCTGGAATACTTGTCTGAGGAGCTGGGAGAAAACATTGCTGCTTTATCTTCCAACTTTTTTTTTTGTCTGGCCAGAAAAGAAAGCTTCTAGACTAATATTCCTCATGTATCAACACTGTCCTTGCTTTTCTGTAGAGTTCTCTAGAGAATTATTTCCCTTGGCTACAGATGGCCGCAGAGCAAGAGAGACAACTTCATGCTTGCCTTACAGTAGCGCCTTTTTTAGCAGAAAAAAATACATTTCCAGCTTTGCCAGCTCTTCAAAAACAAGCAGAGAGGGTCGTGATCACCCTTTGGAGCCACAGTCATCAGTTTGGGATGTGGTTGCACCTCCTGGAGCTGAAAAAATAACCCAGAGAGTGCCCCAGTGTGAGATGCTGGGAGGGGTGTGAGGATGTGTGTGTGGCTAAGACAATCTAATGGGCAAAATGATTCAAAAAATGAAGTGACTTCTCAGGGGATCAGAATGCTGATTCCTGTCCAACTCAGAGCTCTTGTTTTACATGGCAGAGAGTAGAGGTTAATGGTTGAGTGGATAAAAGCTTGGTGTTCTTTAATCCCTTAAAAATTCTGGGGCATGTCAAAGTGTGTTCTCACTAAACAGTAGATTTTGGACAAGTTAAGGACCTGAGAGTAATGAAACAACTTGGATCTGAAATTCAGAGATTGTAGGAAATGGTTAATTAAAAATGTAACTGCTTCAGAGAAAAAAAATTTGCTACTAGGTCATACTGACAGAAGAGTTTACAGTTCCGAAGACCTTTTCCTTATTTTAGCCCTACAGAACAGTTCATGAAGGAAGTGCTCCCTTTTTTTCCCCTCTGAACTGTAGAGCACAACAGAGAAAAGCTTCCCCTGCTCCTCCCTGCTGCTGTTAGAGGCAGGCAAGGAAACCTATTACCCAGAGCCTTGAGTCTGCTGGGAAGGTTTTTATACAGGCTCTACATGAATTATTTCCTTGGGGTGGTATTAACTCCTCCAGTTTGATTTCTTTTTAGCCACGATGAAAATTAGCAATATCCTTATGTTTCAGGGTGCTCACACAGTGAGTCCAGCGGCTCCTGTGCTGACCTGGTCGGAGGAATTACACTGGGTTCTCAGCCCAGGGCAGGCAGCTTCCCTGCTGGAGCTGGGAGCACGTTTCCCTCTGTCGGGAGAGCAGGACCGGTCCCTTTGTGCCGCACTGGGGTGGATGCAGCCCTCCCGCGGTCTGCGTGAACCTGCCGCGGATAGAGCAGCTCCAGGCAGGGGAGGCTGAAGATTCCCTCTTTGGATTTGCCGGGCTCTGTTCCCCAACCCGCATCCTTCAGGGCAGCGCTCTCCCCACACTCCCTGCTACTCCTGGCGCTCCTGGCCCGGCTGGGTGCTGTGGGTGCGGCGCTGTGCGAGCAGGGCCCGGCTGGGTGCTGTGGGTGCTGTGGGTGCGGCGCTGTGCGAGCAGGGCCCGGCTGGGTGCTGTGGGTGCTGTGGGTGCGGCGCTGTGCGAGCAGGGCACGGGCTCCATATTTGGCTCCAGGCTGGCTGTCCCTGACCCCGCAGCTCCGGGTTTGCCTGTGGCCGTATATGGAGCGGCTGCTCCGGGAGCTGCGGCTGACCTGAGTTAGCACCAGCGCAACATCTGCGTGAAATCTGCTCCTCGGGCATCCAGCTCATTAGGGCAAAGACAGGTTTGGACTGGCTTTGTAGTGAAGGGGGTAATTTGAAGAAAACAAATTTCCCATTAAATTCCATTTTTTAATTGTTTGCCAGGATGTGCATGGTTGTAATCTCCTTTGTGGTGGTAAAGTCATGCAGAGGGAGAGAGAGCATAAGCAGAACATCTCTGTATTAAGAAGTCAGTAATTCATAATGACAGTAATAAAAACCACCTTCCCTTTGCAGAGCCAACACCGTACTTGCCACACAGATCCTGCTTTTCCCTTGGATGCTGTGTGAGTGCACAAGGACAGATGGCATCAGGTGTGAGACCTCACCCAGTTTCCCTGACATGAGTGAGGAGGGGATGTGGGGCCACAACTCTCCAGAGACTGTGCCTGCCCTGCTGACACCCAGGGCACAGCAGGAGAGGGGTTTTTGTCCAAAGAAATGTGAACCAAAAATGCTTGGTGAGGTCTCTTTTGGCACCAAGGTGGACAAAAACCTGGACTCTGGGAAGGGAGGGGGTGTTCAGCCCATGCTTGCACGGGCACAAGGAAGCAGTTTGTACCACAAATGTGCCTCCAGCAAACTACACTGCACCTGAAAAGACAACATTCCTCTGAGTTAACTGTAAAATCCGGCCAGCACAAGGGCCCTGCTCACGCCTCTGCTTTTTGGTGGGCTTTTAAGGTACACAGCACTCACTTGTGTGTAGGGACAACTTCTTTAGGCTTCAGCCTGTTCAGTTTTGTAGGAGCCAAGTTAAGGCTCAGCCCTGACTCTTCAGAAGATACTTTCTGATTCTAAGAATTTTCTAACCACTCCCATTTTCAACTTGGTTTGCACCCCCCACTTTCTGCATCGAACCCCTGAATGGCATTAAAAATTATTTCACTGATTTCGTTTGCCTTCTCTCCCTTCTCCCCTTTTGTAACAGATTAAAAAGCAGCAACAAGATGTGTTAGGCTTCTTGGAAGCCAACAAGATCGAATTTGAGGAGAAGGATATCGCGGCCAACGAGGAGAACCGGAAGTGGATGCGGGAGAACGTCCCTGAGGACAGCCGGCCAGCGAGCGGGAACCCCCTGCCCCCCCGGCTCTTCAACGACAGCCGCTACCTCGGGGTAAGGGCTGCTGCAGCTTCCTGTGCTCTTCCCACTCGCCTGCAGCCCTGCCTGGGCTCAGCCCACTCCTCCTGCCACAGCCTGTGCTTCACCGCAGCAAGGCAGGGCTTGGCCAGCTGCAGTTGTCCAGACTGGGAAGGCTGTGGGAGGTGTCAGACATTTCCCCTCATCTTGGGCTTTTAGTAATAATTGATTATTGAATATTCCAGTCACACCATAGGAGAGATTAAAATGTAGACCTCTGGATTTGGATTTACAGTGCACATATAATGTTCTTTTCCTGTGGGCTTTTTCCCATCTTATGGCTCTGAAAGTTTCCAGGTTTTTTTAATTCTCATTTTCCCCATGATTGTGAACTAACACCTCACAGAAATCTGTCCCTGTTACACCACCCTTATGTTCTGTAGCAAGTTCAGAGATCTCTTCTGCCCATGTGGGGTTTGCCAGTAGGTGTGAATCTCAGATCATACGAATTGATGTTTGCCATGATCATAAATCAATTTTCTGATCTCTCTTGGGATCAGCTCTGTGTACTGCTTGCACAAGGAAGGCTGCTGTGGTCCACTTACTCCAGTGCCTTGCACAGATTAAAACTCATGTTGCAAACACAAATCCTACTGTCATTATTTTAATGCTTGATCAAAAGTAAGTTGCCCTGCAGTACTTGTACCCAGCAGGCCATGCTTGAATGATTATTAGATTAACTGTTAGTTTTATTTTTAAAACTTAGTATCTCCTGAACAGAGCTCACAATGTGTATTCCTCTGGTCCTTTTGGAGTCTGGTTCTGACCTGCACAGTCTGTAAGTTAGGATCTGCCAGTTCTGGATCTTTCTGAGACAAATCTGTGCCTACTGAAAGAAATTATTCTCAATGTGCCAAGATTTTTTCTTGCTTGTAATAGAAGCAGAACTTGACATAGTATCCACATGAGCTGTTGTGCCACTTGGCTCTCAAAATTATACTGACTGGTTTTGACATGGAAAAAGGTTGGTTTAGAGTGACAGATGTAAGGATCAGTGGTTGTCTGAGAAGGGGCTGGTCACAAGGGTCTTGCTATGGGTTTATTTCATCCCTAGAATTTTGACTGGTGTCACTTTGAACTTTTTAAATTCTGTCAGTCTGTGTTGCTGGATTCGAGTTGCTACAGTTCAGCTTTCAGGAAGGTAAAAGTTAATTCTGTGCCCAGAATTTGAGCCTCTTTCTGTCTTTATCTGATGCCTCTCAAGCATAAAGTTCCCTGTTTGTTCCATCTGATGCAGCACAACTTGCAGAGCAAAGAGCAAATTGGCTTTCCTGGCCCGTGCACAGCAGAGAGGCTGGAACTGGAGATGCTGTGTGGGCTGGCATGAGCCCTGCTCCTCAGGCCCAGGAATTCTTGTCCTGGGAGATGCTGTGGAGCAGGCTCATGGACTAGGCACCAGCAACATAAACAATCCCTTTGTTATCAAGCAGCCCCAGTCCTGTCAACAGAAGGGCTTCAGGGAGGATTTACCATAATCACACACATTTTATCAAACCAGCACGCGAATGCTGTGTGTGCAAATGGAGCAATAATTTGATATCCCTGAAATCCAGGCAGCTGGAATCTTCTGGTTCCTGTACTTTGTTCTGGTCCATCTGCAGCAGCTTCTCCTTAGAGCTGCCCCTCTCTGCTGTTTTCTAACAGCAATTACTGTTCCTTAGGCTTTTGCCTCCCAGACAGTCAGGAATCTGGAGCAGCATGCCCTAAACAGCTCTCCCTGACTCCAGCTGGAGACTGAGCTGCTGCCTGCCTTGGGTTTCCCAGCCAGGACTCCTGCATCCAAACATTGCCCAGGAAAGCTGGAGGAGGCTGGTAATGTGCATCAGTTAAAAAGAGAGAGCAGGAAAATCATGGGGCTGATCCCTGCTGAGTTCAGAAGTGAGAGTAAGGGAATTGTGTGGTAACTTGGACAACAGAGAGCTTGCACAAAACTTCTGTGTTCCTTTAGTTAGGGTTTGGCAACTGGCAGTAATTTATTTATTTATTTATTACCTTAGTTTTCCTGGGAAGTGGCTGTATGTGTTTAGGGCATTTGTAGTGCACTGAGAGTGAACAGTGCCTCCTCATTGCCTTCACTTGCACAGACTAATCCTCAGTGGGAAGTGTGATGGGAAAGGTGCACTCTCAATATAAAAGCTCCAGTTGAACTTCTGACAGGTTTAAGAGCTGGAGTCCACAGTTGCACAGCTGCCATCACTATCAGAAATTAGCGATGACATCTGGGAACATCAGGTTTCTGATGACAAGCTCCAGGCTCAGCTGCTTCTGCAGGAGGAATGTCCACACCAGACAACACCTGCCTTGTGTGGAGTCTGTCCCTTTGGGAAAGGCTGGAGCACCCCACAGCAACGTCTCGTTGGGACACAGAATGAATTCCCAGCTTGTCCCTCCCCAGCCAGACCAGTCTGTGCTGTTAGTGCTAATGCCACGTACCTGAGGTGACGCTGAATTTTGTATTCAGCCACAGGAAGCAGTTTGCTTGGTGTGTGTTGGTGACACCCCAAACTGAGCTGAGACTATTTCTGACAGTTCACTCCTCTGTCTTTTATTCCCTGTCCCTCCTGCCACGGTGAAGGACTACGATGCTTTCTTCGAGGCGCGGGAGAACAACGCCGTGTACGCGTTTCTGGGCTTGACTGCACCTCCGGGGTCAAAGGTAGGTGAGCACCCCCTCACCGTGAGCCCCAGCCTGTGCCTTGCACTCCTCCTTCTCTGCTCAGAATAGGGCCTGCTACATGTGCTGCCATTGCCCTCATCAGTCTCCCTGGGAGATGCTCAGTCTCCAGAGGCTCTCAGGCTTCAGCTTCAAAAGGGAAGTTAATATTTGCACTGAAGAATGCATAAGAAATCTAGATGAAAAAAAGTATCCCAAAATCAAAGAATGTTTTCAATTCAGTAAAAAAAATAATTCATGTGAAATTTGGTGAGATTTTTCTACTAGAAAATCCCTTGAAACCAGAGCCACTCTTTCTGAAATAACATGGTCTTGCTTCAGAGTAATTTTTTCCTCCAGCTTGTTATCCAAAGCTTATTTTCCTTTGCCAGTTACAAACTGGGCTGCTGCTTTGCGGATGCAATGGGCTGGAATTCTGCTTTTGATTTTGATAGGGTAAGACAAGCCTGCTTTATATGTTTCACTTGACAACAGCAGGATCCTCCAGGTCACTTCCAGCTTTCTTGTTCCAGTGGATAAACACGCCATTCCCTTTCAGCTTTACTCATGTATGAGCTGGAGGTCGTGCTGTGCACATCACTAAGAGACCTAATTTTAAAGGTGGATGGTGACCCATGAGCAGTGAGCACTGCAGGTTGTGGGGCAGACTGAAGCAGTTTTGGGAGCCACATTTCCAGCAGTAATTCTACTGATGGGAATGATGTGATGAGGAAAGAGCTGCACAGAGCAGAGCCTGGGATCTACACCCCAGCATCACCCACCACCGGCATCAGACCAGCTGCACACAGTGCCACAGTCCTGGTGAAGTTCCTTGGAACATCTGCACTGCACTGCTCAGCAGAGTGTGCAGGATGGAGCCAAGGAACCAGGAAGCAATCCTGAGACTGTGGGATGCAGGGAAGCTTCGTGCCTTTCCCCTGGGAAGTGCAGTGGTACCAGAGAGCAGCTGCTGCCATAACAAATCAGGTCACCTGTCTCAGTAACGTTGGGAACGTCACTGCTTCCCAGACCTGCTGGCTGGCAGGAGCAGGCAGCATGGCTCTCAGGAGCTCTGCTCCTGTCCTAAAGGATGCTCCAGTTCTGTCCTCACCTAAGGAGGGATAGAACACAGTTGTACTCTGCTGAATTTCCATGTTGCTTTGGGTTGCTGATGGTAAATAACCTTTGCAGAAGGGACTGTGTGCCCCCTGCATCTGCTCTGGGGCTGACTTTGGGAGTCCCTCCCACAATCAGGATGTCCAGTCAGGTTGGTTGCCTGCTGCTGAGGAGGGTACACAGATTTGTAGGTGCTGAAATTTGCATTTCCAGCATAGCTGTGTGCAGCCTGGATACAATGCTGTGGGGAATGACATGGCAACTGCAGAAAATGGCAGGAGGCTGGGAGCAACCTTGCAGGAAACCTCCATTCAATACCATCAGGAGAGATTTGGGAAGTTATTAGACTCTGAACACAAAGGTTTGATACTAATGCTAGACAGGACTGTCTCAGAAGTGAACATGGAAAATCCAAGTAACTATTTTCTGAGTCCTGGAGGTTTGGTTTGAGGTTTGTCCTTTGAATCCACAAACTCTGGGAAAGGCTGTCTTTCAGTGTATCTTCAGTATCCCTACTTCAAGCAATATGGGTGGATTTTAAAGGGAGAGGATTTTGTGAGTTAAGAGCTGTGCTTAATTATTTCTTTAGTAAGGATGTAAGGACTGAGAGGTTGCTCAGTAAGAGACCTTGACAGAGAAATAAGGAAAAGTATGAAAGAGGGACAGTGTCAGCCTAGAAGGCTGAGCCTCTCCCAGATAACTCACAGGCCTACGCCCAAGGAAATGGAATTTGACCTCCAGGAAAAATAGGTTAGCAGGTTACTTGTACCAACTTCCTGGGCATGAGAAAAATACCAGGAATCCTCTCCAGTCTTCCACTGCCTGTTCTGAAAAGAAGTACTTTGTCTTACAAAAAAAAGTCAGTGAGGTGTCACCATTGCAGTGCCCTGAGCTGGTTAAGGGAGTTGTTACAAAGCCAAAGGAATCTTCTCCTCTTTCTTACCCTTCAAAGAACCACTTGTCTTTTGGAGGATATCAAACATGCTGATTTTTTCCAGGCTTTGTAGCTCTTTTGATCTTCCTGTGATTGTTCACCTGCCTTTCGTGCCGCGGATGGCCGGGATGTCCTTGCACAAGGCTGTGGATGCCCGGTGACATCCCAGCCCTGCTCTCTGACCCATGGCAGGCCAGCAGAGCAGAGCATGGGCCAGGCAGCTCCAAGCCAGGCTCTTCCCACGGCCTGAGTTCAGAGGCAGGATGAGGGCAGTTAGCCAGGAAAACCAGAGTGATCCACCATGTCCAAGATACGGGAGATACGCGTGGGACTTCCTGCCCTGCAGGCTGGGGTCACCCACTGCGTCTCCTCTCTTAAAAAAATCTTACAGACTTCTTGGAAATTCTCCTCTTGGTCCTTTTTCCTTTCCTGTTTTGTTTATTTAGCAGTGCTGGCTCATGGTAACAATGATACTGAATCTGTTTCCTTGAGTATTTCTATGCAGTCACAACAGCAAATGGCCCCAGCACATCTTGGCAGATGTTGAACTTCGTCCTTTCAGATAAACCAGGCTGTCCCCACTGAGGTGCTGCACTGAGGGCAGTGGGAATTCATCTCTCATTCATCTCCTTGTAGGTCATGGTGCTGCTGGCAGGTAATTTAATTAATCTGCAGTCAGAAGTACACTCGGAGAAACCAAAAGGAAAATCCTTTTGCATTTCTTCTGTTGTCATTCTGTTCCCATTTGTGATCACCTTAGAAAGGCTGAAAGAAGACTGAAAAATGCAGGTTATTGTTTTATAGTGTTCCTTCTGAAACATCCTGGGAAAGGACTAACATGTAATTCTCCTCTGTTGTTTCAGGAAGCTGAAGCACTGGCCAAGCAGCAAGCATGAATTTCAACTGCCTTAAATGTCTTTAAAGGGAATTTCCACAGCTTTTTATAAAATAGTCCAACTGTCTCTGCTTCAAGAAATGTAGATGTGATTTCTAACATTTGATTGGTGCTTGCAGCATTCACTGTCCATAACACAAATTGAACACAGGATGGAAATGGGAATTTCAGGGTAGAGAGCAGGACATGAATGAGTTATCTTTAGTTTAAACTGTCCTGGCAATTTGTCCATTTTGTGTAAACTTAAAGAAACTATTTTAGTACTAAAAATGCAGATGGGTTTTACCTAGAGATCCAACTATTTAAACTATGGAAAACAGCATCTAAAACCTCGTCAGATATTAATTTAGTGCCTGAGTTGCCTCAAAAATGTTACTGAAAAAAATGTACACAGTAAATTTTGAGTGTCTTTCCTGGTTTCAGATGAATTTGTAGGTGGTACCGTGTAGTTTAACCATTGTAGTCACTTTGGAAAGTTGTGTTTGTCTTCTGTAGAATGGATATTTAAGGTTTGTATTGTTACACACTGTACAGATGATAAAACCCCCAACAAACCCCATGTATTTCTCATTTAAGTGATCTGTGTGGGCTCTTTGGACAAAAAGGGCAATGGACACAGGTCCCTCACAGCTGCCTAAGCACAAGCGATGACACATCTGGGGCAAGATTCAATGTTGCAAACAAGCCAAAACGGCCAGAAATGGCATTTCCTTACCTGTGTAAGGGTGAAAGCCTTTAATGTATTTCTCTACAAAAGTTCACACTGCTTAGAGCATTAAACATCTCACTGCATGTTCAAGTAGCCATTAGGTTCATATAGTATTTTTTCAAATGAGGAAATAAATGTTTGAATAGCAAAAATTATTGTAATTAAGCAGGACTTTTTTTTAAAAGGTTGAAAAACTTCATTTCCATTGTTATTGCCATATCATAAAGCTATTACAGGAATTGCAAATCTCTCAGTGTCTTGTGAGGGTGAATTTACCACGTGCAATATTAACCTGTGTGTTCTCCCAGTGCTCATGAGGGAGCCTGTAATTCCTGGCCATGTTTTAATTCCTGATTGATCATTATGGGAGCCTGGGAAGCAGGTTGAAGCTTGTGCTTACAAAAGCAGCACAGTATCACAAGGCAGAGGGATGGATGGATGCTGCCTTACCTTAAAATTAACACACACACAACTCTGCTTTTTTTATGAACAGCTTTTGTCAGTAATTGCAGCAATTCTGTGAAATTTAAGATCTTTTGGGGATGGAAGTTTGGTTTTGTTTTAAATCCAGCATCAGGTTTTTGTTGTTCACTATGATTTCATCTTTCTGAAAGAGATTGTTTTTCTTTCTTAATATTGGCCAAATCTTTCTCTGTGTCTAAATTCCTGTTTAAGTTTTTGGGAACTGTGGAATACTAAGTGAAGTGTGGTGAGGAAAGGGGGATTTGACACACAAGTCTCTGTACCCACACCAGTTTGCTGTGCTTCCTGTGCAAGTTTGGTGAATTACAGCCATTATTTTGGAGAAGCTGTAATTAAAAGTCGCTGCCAAATTCTGTCAGTTCAGCGACCCAAAACATTCTGAAACGAGGTCAATCCCTGTCTCAACGGTCAAAAAAATTGCCAAGTTTAAGAAAGCAAAGTCACTGCCCTCGTCTGTCGCCCCCCTGCCATATGGGAGCGTTAAAACTGTATCAGCATTCCTAAGGCAGCTCTGGTGAGCCAGGCTGAATTATTCCTTTGTCCGGGGAACAAGGCACCGACACAAAACGAAAATACCGAAAATCTCTTTGCTGTGTGTGTAAAACTTGAGTTTTTTGATGCAGATCTCTTGCATGACTTTAGGAGTGCCAGGAATCTGTTACCTCTGTGCTGGTTTTCTGTTTCCATGGGTGCAAGAACTGAATTTGTTCTTTTCTTTCTTGTTTTTTTTTCCTATGTAGAAAGCAGGCATTGAGGATTTAACCTGTATATTAACCATTCCTGTATCATTCCAATAAAGTTGTTTTAGAACACTTTCTCACACCATGACTCGTGTGCATGTTTTGTTCATGTTGAAGTTTGAAGCTGAAAGAAGTGGAGTTTTCAGATGAAAATACTGCTTTTTAGAAGTTCAGGATTTATACAAAGTGAACATCAGGGATCCACTGCTGCTGCTGTGTGTAAAGTCTGCTGCGTTGGATCTCTCACCTGTTGCAGCTAATGGGATTTAATTACTAAATGGGATTTAATTTAGGATACACCTACTCAAAATAGAGTGTCCAGGTTTGGGTTATTGCCCTCATTATCCTGCTTTCCCACTCATTCCCCAGGGCAGGGACAGGTCATAAGTGGTCAGGACACGGTGGCTGCTCCCACACTCCGAGCTCACTCAGCCCTCCCCTGCCCATTTACAAACTGTAATTAATTAGTTTTATGCTGCTCACAGCAGGGAGCTGTGGTATTTTATATTTGTGTTGCCACAGGGCAGTGCAGGATAAATTTTAAACTAAAACTTCACTTTTACCTTCCCTGTTTGCCTGGTAGATCAGCAGGTACCTCCTTCCTGCTTCACGTGCTGAAGATCTGTGATGATCTGTGGAGTTACAGAAGTGACATTCTCTGCCTCTGACCTGCCCTGGGATTTGCCCAAATCCCACACTTCAGTTCACATCCTCCAGAGGGAACCAGTAATTTGATCTTTTTAAGCGTGGTTTGTAATTTTTACAGGATCAGGCTCTGTGTGAACAGCCAGAGCACAGCCAAGCACCGTCAGGCACAGGATGCCTTCTCCAGGTGATCGTTGCCGTGAATCCCTCGTACTTCCCCTGTGTAGCCACTACACAACTCTAAAAAATCGCTGCTTTCCTTGGTTTTTATTAAAAAGTCTTAAAAATTCAGTTGTCATTCTATAATGTACTGAAAATAGTTTCTGAAAATCTTAAAAAACCAAGCTACATGTGCATACAATGTGTGACAACTTTCCCTGCACCAGATTGCTCAGATCCTAATCCCGTGGCACAAATAAATCATTACCAAGTCGTTTGTTACCTTTTATTGAGTTTCCTGCAGAAATATTCTGTGGCTTACCCATACTCTGTGATCTTGGTGGAATGTTCTAAATTGAAAGGTTCATTATGACAGTTTTGAAGTTTACTATTAAAAATTTTGGTCCGTATTGGTGAACTTGCAGAAACGCAAAAGTTGAGGTGATGAAGTAGAAATTGCTGGATTACTCCAGGTGAGCACAGCAGTGAGTACTGAGTGTGCAAAATACACATATTTAGAACAAAATACTTGTGTTCATGAAGTATCAGAATGGGCCGTGTATATATTATAAAAGTAACATATAGAAATTACATATACCGTGTATATAGATTTATATACACGCACCATCTAACAATATGTAATTCTTATATACTCTTTAGAGTAATTATTTCTCTCACAGGTTGGTTTATTAAAGACACCATCAGGAACTCGGCCATTTGTTCATTTTAATTTGCTCAGGATTTCAAAACCCTTAAATAAAAGGAAGCACCTCATTAATACCATGTCAGCAGCGCTGTAACTGGCGGGTTATTTTGTGTTTATACAGAGCGAAGTGTATCGGACACATTTTACAGCCGGGGCCCTGCCCCCGTCCCGCCCGGCCCCGCTCTGAGGGGCCGCAATGGCGCCCGGGCCCCGCAGCGCCGCCGCCGCGCGCCGTTGCTGCGGCAACCACCAGCCAATCAGCGGCCGAGGTGGGCCCGTCCCGCTCTCCTATTGGGCGGTGCAGCTGTCAGTCAGCGCTAAGTCCCGCCCCTCCGCTACTTAAGCCGGCTGAGGGAGGGGAGTGCGGTGGAAGGGGGGGCGAGAGGAGCCTCTGGAACCGGGACGGTCTTGGGGGGTTCGAGTGAAATTCCCTTTGGAAGGGAAAATAAAGCGCTCGCCGCAGCTGTGCTTAGGAAAAGGGCCCCGACACAGAACCTTTCCAAGCAGTCGTTATCTATTTCATGTCTATGAGCATGCAAAGTACTCAGCCTGTGCTGAAAGAAGGGAATTTGTTTGCATGCAGGCTTAATTCCTGTAATATCATTGAATGTGGTAGCATTTTTTTTTCCATACATGAATGATACTATAAGAGTCTTTTTCAACATATATTCAGTTCTAAATTCTGCATCCTTGCCTTGCTGTTTCTCTTAACCACAGCTTCTGAGATAACTTTGGTTCTGTCTTGCTCTGACTTTATTTTTGCAAGTAAAAGGGAATTTCTTTTTGGTAAGATCTAATTGGGAGAATACATTGATTTCTTTAGATATTGATGCATTTAACACCTGAATCCCAGACTGGTTTGGGTTGGAAGGGATGTTAAAGCTCGTCTCATTTCACCCTCACCATGGGCAGGGACACCTTCCCTAGACCAGGTTCCTGGGTATGAAATGGAAGTTGACTTGGTTTTAATCACTCCACACAAATTACCTGACTTGATTTCTTCCACTCTCTCTCTCTCTTACTTTTGTGTTTTGTTGAAACAGCTGCACAAAAATTCCAAGCTGCAGCTGGCACTAATTACAAGCCTGGAGAGGTTTAAAACTACTTGGAATTTGATCCACCCTGGTTCCTGCCGGCCAAGACTGGGCAGTGACTCTGATGGAGTTCCAGCCACACCTTCCCTGCAGAAATTGCTCATATAAGGTTATTAAAAATCAGGTAAATTCAAGAGCTTTTAAACATTAACTTAGTTTTATACAAATTTGGTGGGAGTAAAAGTAGCTTTCATTTTGCCTCCATATAAACTGAAGTCTTCTGTGAAATACACGTGAAAAGGAGAGAAGAGAGGTAATTTTACAGACTTCATTGAACCTGTATGGCCAGAATTGCTCCAAACCTAATTTCTAAGGCACATCATGACTCCCCACTGACAAGGGGCAGGGTTAAATTGGACATTAGGAAGAAATTCTTCTGTGTGAGGGTGGGGAAGCCCTGGCACAGGGTGCCCAGAGAAGCTGTGGATTTCCCCTGGATCCCTGGGGGTGGCACTGGATGACAATTTGTGTGTTACTCCTGTCATTAAACAGTGTCTTTTTAGAATCTTTTGTCTAGTATTTAGATGCAATTCAGCTTCTGATTTATTGGGGGTTTTTATCTTCTGAGAAAAAGGAAATTTAGAAAAGTCATTAACAGAGAGCTCTTCAGGCTGTCTGTGGGCTGGACCCTGTGCTGAGGGGTGGGATGGCTCAGTGCATGAGCTTGGCTTCAGCTTGAAGAGGACACCTAAAACCACCATGGGGGCACCTGGGATGTGCCAGAGGTGATTTTTGAATCCCAAAAGAGCGGGTTTGGTCAATGAGCAACACGATTGTGCAGAGCTGTTCATTGGCTGCTGCTCTCAGATTGTCCTGTTTGCCTGTTATAGACACAGAGTATTTCATCAAAATTCGGATGGAAGGAAGTGGCCAACTCCTTTCCCATCAGTGGCACATCACAAGACTCTAAATTTAGCTGCGTGTTTCCAAAGGGGAAGTGGTGTACGTCCACAAGTCAGCTGAGCAGCTCTGAGCTCCTGCCCATGGAAGAGCTGGTGGAGTTGGGTTGGGGTTCCGCTCTGCCCGGCACTGCCCTGACCCTCTGCCCCGACCCCGTGCCCCGTTCTGCCCTCAGCCGCTCCTCGGCCTCGCTCCGTGCCCAGCAGCGGCTCCGCTCCTTTCAGACATCCTCTTTCAGACCTGGCCCGCGCTCTGTCTTCGGGGCCCGCGCCGCTCCCAGCGGCATCACTTCTGTTTTGAGGTGAAAAGCCCGGGGAACTGCATCATGAGTGCGTCAGGCTCCTGCTCCGACAGCAGCGAGGACAGAGTGTGTATAACCCGCCGCCCCCGCCCAGCAGCTGCGGCGGCAGAGTCCGCGCTCGGGCAATCAGCTTCTCGGCTGACTGGCCTCGGTAAGTTGGGCTTCTTGTGCCTTTTTCTTTTCCTTAGGCTTTGTTCCAGAACACAGGAACCACTTACTTTATTTGGAGGAGACCAGGTTTTCCAAGATATCCAGATTTTAGCCCTTCATGAGCACTTTAAAGCAATAAACCAAAATTTATCAGCAAGTAAGGAGCTTGAGGTCCTACAGACCTACAGGTCCTACAGGGCACACAGCACTCCAAATTCCATCGACTTTTAGCAAGATTTAGACTGCCAATTCTTCTTTCTTGAAAGATGGCTTTATCAAGTCCCTTAAGTGCTTAAGAAAGTGTTGCCCTGCTTTTTGCATGTGCAAATTACAGTGTAGATAACCAGCTATGCTAATGCAGCCAGGTCTGCTGCCTTTCCTGCCTGCTTTGACCTCGAAATTCCAGTGTTCCTTTCAGCTTCTGGGAAGGAAGAACTATGTCACAAAAATAAAGGACCCCACAAAAATTTAAAAAATCAAACAGTTGTGCTGTGCCAGTGTGTAAATTTTGGGAGGGAAGATGAAAATTTCCATCTCTCAAGTAAGTGAAGTTTTAGAATATCTCCTGGAAGGAGCACTGGGATTGAAAAGAGCAGCGAGTTTCAAATATACCAGGGTAAAGGGGCATGGTGGAAAGTGTTGATACTTGAGTTATGCAGAGATTTAAAGGATATTTAAAGAACTGAATGGTTTTCTTATGTTCATGTTTCCCATTCCTCCATAAGAGCAGTGGTTCAGGACAGACTCTTAATGTGAAGATTCCCATTGATTTTAACAGTAGGTAAATTGGAAAGGAATGATAATGGATCATTAAGTATAGTAAATTATTTTGAGACACTTCTTTCTTCACCATTATCACTATTGGGGAGGGCAAATTAACTATTTATATCTTTTAAATTCATCATTAAGAGGGACTCTAAACACATTTGATCTGCATTTTGAATAGTTTTATTGTATTTGCAGAACTCTCAGTTTCTCTTGAAGCTCCTTGGCACCTCACAGGAGTGCTCAAGTCAGAAATACCTCTAAATATGAATATAATCTTTATTTCCTTTCTATGTCACCTCTTTAGCTCTTGGAAATTGGTGTTTTTTAATGGAAAACATTCATTAATTACTGATGGTATTGATACTGACAAGTAAAATGATTTTGCTGATTTTTACAGCTTATAAAATACAGTCTGTCTCAAGTAGCCATGATGCAGAAGAGACCTGGGAACAGAAGGGATGTTACAGATGAAGCAGCTGATTAATGCCCTCCCTGTATCTTCAGAATGATTTTTGTGGACATGGTAATGAGAAAAAACATGCATTTTAATGTGTGCTAAAAATAAATGCTTGAGAGAGAAAGAAATATCACCGTCTTTGTGAGAAGTGCATTGTTCATTAATAATAATAACAACAATAATAAAATTCTTATATAATAGTTGTTGAATAATAGTTGTTGTTGTATTAAGCCTGTCTTTCCATCCCAGGGCTCCACAGAACTCTGGTGATCCCTGTTGCTCACACTTGTCACCATGCTGGCAGAAGGCATCCTAACGAGGCTCATCTATAAAGAAAGCTGTCATCAAGATAAGCCTTGCAAATCTCCGGCATCCCAAAAGGCTAAAGAGGGGATCTGGAGACAGAAACTTGTAGACATCCCAAAAATTAAAGGCTTTGCTGATGGATGTGAGAAGCAGGAGAAGCTCTCTGCCAGAAGCAGCGAAGTGGAAGCCGGGAGCGGCCCTCGGTGGGGATCCATAGGAAAGGAACCTGCAGAAGATCAGGAAATGCTGGTTGGAGGAACTGCATCTCCAGCTTTACGTATCCCCAAGAGAGAAGGAAGCCTAGACCAGGTGGATTTGTACAGATCCTGGCCGTGCAACAGCATTTACCAGAACTACCCTGACCTGCAGATCGGGGGGGACCGTGTGGGGGGCCACACGTGTGACTCGGGCTGTGTCCTGGACCATGAGTGTGATGAGCTTCCCGACGGCCCCGTCCTGCTCTCCATAGATATTCCCCTGGGTCAGTCCCCTCTGTGTGAGCACCCCAAAAAGCCCAGTGGGACATCCCTGCCTGGAGATGAAGCTGGAGAGAGGAGCATCGTTCTCAGCGAGGAGCCCCTTTCCAACTCCACGCTCAACAAGTACATGGAAGCCAAAGTGGCAGAGCTCTACAAACAGTTTTTTGAAGAAAGCCTGGCCAGGTGTGGTTCCATAACAAACCTCCTCACCTGCAGCTGGATAAGGAACAGCCTGGACCAGATAAGTGTTCAGATCTCCCAGGAGCAGAACTTAGAAACCTCCAAAGCCAGGGGGGCCTTCTTGCACTCGCTGGCCTTGTTCAGCTCCTGCAGCACTCCCAACAGGAATAGCTCCGAGTTCAGCACCCCTAACCTCCAAATCTCCAACACAGTGGGTGCAAAATGGAGCTGCAGGATGGAATTCACATCCTGACTGAGCTGCTCAGCTCAGGAGAGGGATGAGAGTCGGGTATGAATGTTTCACTCCAAGGATTAAGTTGGGAAATAGAAGCACTTACACACTACACTTGTTCTAATTAATATTTTAAGGCTTAAACCCCTTCGGTAGCAGGGGAAGTAAAGGTCACTGTTTTCTGTTTTCTAATAGAGAATTTGAAATTAATTTCTCTCCAAAATACTAGTTAATAATATTTTTATAGTGTATATAGAGTCATAGAACTGTTAAAGCTGGAAATGACCACTAAGAGCATCAAGTCCATCCATCAGCCCAGCACCACTAAGCCATGCCCTCAAGTGCCACATCCACATGTAAAAGCAATAATTTTCTGCAAAATCAGCAAGCAAAGATGACTGCAACACTCCTGAAAAAGTAGTTCAGGATTCCTGCATCTTCATTTGGAAATCGAAATGCAGATTTTGGTATGGAAATACTGTTGTTTAGCTCTCAAACACATTTTGTCCCCTTGCTCTTGCTTCTCAGCAAATATTTCAGCTGGAAATTATTCATTATGTCACCAGTGTGAAATGATAGATGAACTGGACTGTTACCTGCTCAGTGGAAATTTTTTTTAATAAAGTTTTTTGTTGGGTGTTTCTGCTTGTGGTTTGGGTTTTTTTTTTGGTTGTTTTTATCTTTATTTCTTGGGCATTTCTTAAAATCATCTCTGAACTCAAAGAAAATATCAGCAGGATTGAGAAGAAGCTGCTCCTGAGGGAAAAGTGGTCTGAGTGGGCAAAGTAAGGACTGCTCTCTCCTGATTAAAATGACAGGGAAAGATAATTCCTGAAAAGGAAATGAAATAATAAAATCAGACTCATACACATCCAAGACCTAGCATTGCCTGATCCATAATTCCCACAGACCTTGGTGCAAGGAATAGAAACAATACTGAAGCTCATCCTTGCTTTCTAGGAGCACAAGAGGAAAAGGATGATTTGCTTCCCTACTCATTGCCCTAATTCCATGTGTGTCTCATTAATCTCCTTCTCAGCATTCCAAATCAAGCCAGGGGTCCTTTGGAAGAGGCCAGATGACTGCATTAAATTCCAGAGCAGTCCAGGGTGGGCAGGGCTCTCCAGATTTCCTTGGTGGAGGTGCAGAGACTACATTAACCGAGGGTGAGAGGGAAATCTTCCAGAGGGCAGCAGCAGCCAAAGGGTTTGCAATTATCCATAGCAAGAAGTGCTCCGTGGCATTTGTGCTGCCGTGGCCCAGCCCTGGGCTCCCCTGGGCTCTATTTATAGTTCAAGCCAAAGTCTGGAAAGCAGTTAATTGCACGGGGTTCCTCCTCAGGAAATGAGGAAGTCGGAGGTTAAAGCCGAGCTCCAGACTCCCGTGGTTTCGTGTCCTTCCCAGCGCTGAGGAATGTGTTGGAGGAGCCCCCTCTGCTCTGCTGCTCACCTCAGTCCCAGCCCCAGGGATTAAAGTCAAGGCATCAGCAGCAGCTGCTGAGAATCCCTGATGGATCTGCTTCTCCATCTCCGTGACAGAAGTGGAGTGGCAGAGGAGAAAACACATAAATAACGGGAGTTTGGCACAACCTGAGGTTCCTGGGAAGTTGTGTTCATCCCGTACCTCCTCAGGACTGGTTTCAGAGCTCATTTTTTAATGAGTTTTATTAAATATGTGGACAATTTTAGCTGGAATGAAAATAAAACCACACAACAGCAATGTTTGGAGGAAAATAGGTGATTTAGACCACCCCAATGACAAGTGTTTTCACAGCACAAATGAAGGTAAATGCACGTTGTTAATGTAAAGCAGATTGTATTTTGTTATTGATTTTATGTAGTTTTGCCCATGGAAAAATATTGTCTATGTGCTTTTCCTCCCTCTCCAGCATTTGTTACTCTGGTTTAATCCACAATTTAAGGAATTTCTCACAATTAATTTTTCTCTATAGGAAGAAAGATATCTGTGATGTTGCTGCAGAATACATTTCTGGGGCAAAAGCTGGTAATTTCTAAAAAGATGAGACAAACACATTTATTACTCACTTAAATACTATTTTAATTCCAATTTTATTGTAATTGACATGTTGCAATCCATGACCTGTTTTGGATTTATTTATATTTGGAAGATGCTAAGTCCCAATATGAGTTTGAATAAAACTCCATCAGCTACACTGGAGCTGTGCCCGTGTTCACTAGCAGGAAAAATGCCTCAGTGAACTCAAATTCCATGGGGAAAATCCCTGGAAAGGTGCTTTTCCAGCCTGCTGAAGGGCAGCAGCTGGATTTCATTACAAAGGAAAGCAGTGCCATATTTTACAGGGCAGACATCCACAGCCAGATTCTGCCTGGAGCTGATTTTTATCCACATGCCAGAAAATCTGATGTTGGAGGAGAAATGATGGCAGGGAATTTTTACCTTCATATCCAGCTCTCACTCTGTGTTCCCACAGAGGAATATTCACCAGGTCCTGGGACCCAGACTCTGTAGAAAGCTGGACCCTTTAGTTAAATTACCCCAATTAATCCTGAAGTCAGGATGTTCCCCAGCCTGCCTCAGCTGTGGGAATTAAGCCCCTCTAGAAGCTGACTTCATCTACCTGGAGGATAATTGGGATTTTTACACATTAACAATTTTTCTGAGATTTATTAAATAGTCAAATGGTGATATCTAGTGGTGGTTTCCTTTAGTACCTTCCAGGTCAGGATTTCCAGAGCTCTACAACCATTTTGCAGTGAAATCTCAAAGTCCATCTTTCTCTGGAGGGAGGATTATTTCCCACAAAAACGACGTCCAGGTGTGCAGAACAACAACTTCCATGAATTATTGTTCTATTCAAGTTAAAATCTAGAAGGAATTAAACCCTGAAAGGCCAAACCCTTCTCTTTCTGACTGGGAATCAGAAAAATCCCAAACACTAAATACTTGTATTTTTCATTAATCTCTCTTTTAATCAGGAAAAAGCCATTTTTTTTTGTTAAGCAAATGAAACTAAATCTGAGTGGCTTATTTTTTCACTCAAAATCTAAAATATTAATCTACTTTTAATGGGCTGAAATCTACTTTTTAGAAGTCTTCTTTCTTGTTCTCCACTAGTTTATACATGGCATGGCAAAACTGATTTTTTTCCTCTCTGTTTTGCTCCTGTTTTACATACAGATTTCAAAAATTCAGATATTTGATTATAATTAACCTGATATTCTTTTGCTTTACCAGAACACCCTCACCACTTAATCCTTGCCTGCTTTTCCTTTGAGTTCCTTTATCTGTGGTAATCCCATCAGTCTGCTGGGAATATAAATCACTTGTGAGTGGTCCTTTGGTAAATGAGTGCCCAGGTGCTAATGAACCTTCCACTCCCACAGCCACCATCCTGGCTCCCTTCTGTGGGGAAATAAAAGGGTTTAGCATGGAGCTGGGAATCCCAGCAGGTTGAAGACTTTCTTTTTCCCATCCTGTTCCAGTGAGGGGTTAAGGATATTCCCTTTCCCTTGTGGGCTGTGCTCTTGGGAAGGCAAAAAATCTGGAGGAATATTAGATGCACCTGAGCAAAGTGGGGGGAGATTTGTCTGTGGAGCTGAATTATTGAAACTTGGACCAAATGTGTTGGGAATTCTGTGTTCTCTGTGTCCATCAGGGCTTTGTTTCCCTTGGGATGCTTGTTTGGGGCTTTCTTTGGAGAAGAACATTTGTTGTTATTTTCACAATCTTTTGAACTGAGCTGCCTTGGGAACAACGTGACATCTCTCTGCTTTTCCTGGGGATTTATTTGGTGATGTTTCTGAAAGAAAGGTGAGCTGGAAGCTGAGGAGCTTCCCCTGGAGAAGGGAAACTGCAGGATCCTGAGGAGCTGTGATTAAAACCAGCCCCAGAAGAAGAGCTGAGACTCACAGGGGTTTTCTGGGTCCCATCACTGCTGCTCCTCCTTGAGGGTAAGCGGGAACAGCATCTTTCCTAGATATAGCTTTGGCTGGGTAAAGCTGAAACAGGGGCTCTGGACTCTGTGGAACTCTCTGGGAATATCAACTCTGTTATGGAGCCAGGCTGGGAAAGGTGGGGGGGCTTTGGAGAGAGCTCAGAGCCCCTTCCAGTGCCTCAAGGGACTCCAGGAGAGCTGGAGAGGGACAAGGGCCCAGAGTGACAGGACACAGGGAATGGCTTCCCATGCCATAGGGCAGGGTTAGATGGGATACTGGGGAGAAATCCTCCTCTGTGAGGGTGGGGAGGCCCTGGCACAGGGTGCCCAGAGAAGCTGTGGCTGCCCCTGGATCCCTGGAAGTGTCCAAGGCCAGGTTGGACGGGGCTTGGAGCAGCCTGGGATAGGGGAAGGTGTCTCTGCCCATGGCAGGGGGTGGCAGTGGAGATTTTTAAGGTCCCTTCCAACCCAAGCCAGTCTGTCATCCCATTTTTTTTTAATCCTTTCTCCCCATCTGCTGCAGGAAGGGTTTTCCTGCCTCTCACTCCTGTGTTGAGACGCAGAGGCTTTGCTTTCCTGAGCTCTGATTTGCTATTGAGGGATCCTTGATCCTCCTTAGAAAATTTCTAATTTTGTGCAATAATACCATTTCTTAATCTGCTGTGTTGCTGTTTCTTGTTCCCATTCCCCATCTGTAGTGATTACACACTTCTGCTTTCCATTGCCAAATTTGTAAGGCGCACAGACCATTTATTCCCTTGCTCTGTTGCTCAACCATACAAAGTTGATATTTCAATAATTAATTACTAATCTGAGAGGCAACAAAAGTTACCAAAGATGAGTGAGAGAACACCCAGACCAGCTCACACTTTTTTTTTAAAAAATTTTAAGCTGTGTTCGTTCTTTGTTTCAAATGAGTGAGATTTGAGAATGTAATGGAATAGAGAACTGCAAATGAATTTCCTGAAAATCTTGCCTTGAAGTTTTAAACTTTCTTCCTTCTTCCTCGAATTATAAAAAAAACCTTTCCTGGAATAGAAAGCAAAAACATTCATGTTGCACATGTTAAATTTGTACCAAGCAGAGTGTGAAATGCTCTGTGTGGATGTTGGTGCTGGGAAAGGCCACGGGCACTGCTCCCTTTCCCTTTGCTGCTGCCCGGGCTCTGCTCCAGCCCAGCCATCAAACAGCAAGGATGGGTCACTGATCACAGCAAATGGCCTGGGGACAGCTTTATTGAATATTTTTATGTAACAAAGACATCCTTGGGAATAGCCACCTGCTGATGTTCAGTCCATGAAGAGAAACCAAAGGCTGTGTCCAGCAGGTAAAAAACTTCAGGGAAAGTGTGGATTTCTCCTGACAATGAGTGGGACCAGGGTGTGGTGTCCTGAGCACAGCCAATAAATGGGAAAGATCTCACACTGAGGTGAAATCCATGAATGAAATATCCAAGATCTCACTAGTAAGGAAGCAGAATGTGCTCACACCTCTGATGAGATGCATTCCTTTATCTTGTTACTTATCAATATTCCAGCTGCTCAATGTAATTTTGTTCAAATTCTCCTTAAACCCAGATTTTTGACAGGAGTCAGTGCTGTTCTATTAAATCTCAGCCTGCCTGGGCTCTGGGTGCCCACAAAGCTCCCCAGCTCCCCCCAGCACCCAGTTACTTCTGTACCCTGGGCCTGTGATGTGCTCACAGCCCCCATGTGATGGCTCGGGGGTTTCCAGGGTTTCCCCTGTGTGGAGTAGCTGAGGGTGGGATCCATCCCAGAAGGGGAAGTGGGATGAGTGGTGTGGAGGTTTTTAGGGTTTACTTCTAAAAAGGGACAAAAACACACACCAAAAAGAGGTGGTAACACTAAAACATCACCTGTGTGCTCCCAGATATCATCTGGCTGATCTCTATCCCAGAGTTCAGGGTGGAGCACTGAAGGGTTTCCTAGGGAAAGCCAAGAGCTCCCTCAGGGATAATCCACAATGGTACTTGTGGGGCTGCCTGTGGTCAGGAGAGTGTTCCCTGGGGAAAAAGGTGCAGAGATGTCACATTTTTATTGCAGGAGCCTGAATTTTGGTCACTGATACTACATCCCACAATAACTCTGTTCTTCTTCCTGTCTTCCCCCTTCCACTGGGAGCAAGGTGCCTGTCAGCACAATTGGGGGGATCAAAATCCAGCCTGGAGACCCAAAAATGTAGGAGAGAGCATTACATTAAGGAAAAAATGAAAGCCTGTCTGTAAACATCAGTTCAAATGGTGCTTACATGAAAAAGTGGATCAATAATATCAATAGCCATTACCAGAGGAACAGCACGAACTCTGTCATCCCACAGCTCTGGAAAAACATTTTGTCTTTGGCTTTTGGCTTACTCATAGCTAATATATAATGAGCTTGGTGATCTTTGAGGTCTTTTCACACCTTAATGATTCTATGATTTTATAAGGTGGCTTTCTTTGAAAAAAGGAGCATATTTTAAAATTATCCTCTCTGCTGACCTTCCACAAATTATGTCCCAGCTCTGTTTTTTTTTTTTTTTTTCTGGTTCCATTATTAAATAAACATAGATTCTACACACAAAACCAGTTTCCAGGATGCTGCTGAGTTCCCCACTGCAAGGCTTCTTCCCCCTGCAAGATGCAAACATTTCATTTTTGGCTTAAGGGAAGTGTAGGTGAGCATTAACTTTCTTGCTTTTTGTTTTTGTGAGAATAGCAAAAGACAAAATGGCTCATTTGGGGATGAAGGGGAATGGGAGGTTGGCAGAATTCCTCTTCCATGCTGCCAAATGGAACAAGTCCTCAAACCCTTCACTTTAACACCAAATATTTCAACAGAAGGGGGAAATATGATGGCTTGGGATGTGAGCCCAGGCTCAGAGCTGCTTCCATTGCTCTTCCTCTGGCTAAATAATTTCTTAATTACTTCTTAATTGCTGTTAAGAGCACTATTCTCCTGTCTTCAGAGTAATGAGTGATTTCTTGTCAGGTATTAGAAAGAAATTCCTCTGGGTGAGGGTGCTGAGGCCCTGGCACAGGTTTCCCAGAGAATCTGTGGCTGCTGCAACCCTGGAAGTGTCCAAGGCCAGGGTTGGATGGAGCTTGGAGCACCCTGGGATCGTGGGAGGTGCCCCATGGATGGGGGTTTGGAATGAGATGAGCTTTAAGGTCCTTCCCAACCCAAAGCATTGTGTGATTCCCTGAAATTCAAATTAACCCTGGTAAGGCAGAAAGAAGTCTCTCCTCGAGGGTATCGCTGCATCCCTCTTGTCTTCCAAAATTTTATCCTCCTCTTGCCTTACAGCTGGGATGAGGAACAGGGAGCTCACGTGGTGCTGAGGCCCAGGAGCTGTGCTGGGACTCCACAGCTCAGAAGTGGGTCAGCAGCCTGTCAGTGGCACTCGATTTTGGTGTCACTTTGGCGGCTGCAGGGAACAAATAGGCCATCGATCTGTCTGGCAACAGCCCCAGGTTTTAATTACCAGTGTTCTTTGGGCTAAATCTGTGCCTCTTGAAACATCAGCAACCTAAGGGAAACTTCACAATGGAGCAATTTGACCCAATACAATTTTTTTCTCCACTGTTTCATTAAAATATGTTAAATGCTATTGCAGCTACCTTTATTTTCCCATGTTTCCAACTCTTGTGAGCAACTCTGTTTTTGATGCTGTTGTCAAGAGAGAAGAAGAAAACTTTTCCTGTAAGTATTTTTTTATAGGAAGCTTTAAGTAATTGCGGAGCCTTATTTGTTGCACACAAGTCCTCTCCATTCCTACAGCTCTGTATTTAGCCCAACAAACTGAGTGATTTGCTTGTTTTACCAAAGGAAAACCGATTTCCAGTCATGTTTGTGTTGTGTTCTCTGTGTGGGCACTGCAGAAATCCAGGGAAGCCACCTGTGTGATGGAGCAGTTTTGGGATGGGGTTTTTTATGGGACCTGTTCTGTCAAGTCTGTCTATTCTAACAGCAGTGAAGGTTATTTTTTCCCCTCCAAGACAGCTTTATGAGGGACTGGGAGCCAAAATACATCAAGAGTTGGGATTAAAATGTGAGTTGTGCCCTTGGTCTGAGGGCACATGAGGCGTTTCCTCGGGGAAGCATCTGCAGGTAGAGCCCCTATTTGGGCACGTGGCACCAAAAAGTGCCAATGTCCAGTGGGATCTCCCAGCTGGAAAATGATGGAGCAGGGAGAGGAAGGAACCAGCCTGGGGTGGAGCATTTGCTCCTCCCTTTGCAGCCGGTGTCTCCAGCAGCGCTTCCAACCGCTCACCCACCGCAGCGGGAGCAGCCGCGGCTTCTCGCAGGGCCATGGGGAGCCATGGCCACAGAGCTGCAGCTGTCCTGGCTGCCTCCTGGCTCTCCTGCATCCTCCAAGCCCCCCGGGTGGGAGCCCTGCAGGAGCCCCTGCTGGAGGACATGATCCTGGAGAACATCAGCTGGGCGGCCGAGGAAGCCCAGGGCAACGACTCCTCGGAGCACGCCTTCTTCTCCCTGGATTACCAGCACGTGCAGGTCCCCTTTGAAATCACTCTCTGGATCATGCTGGCATCCTTGGCCAAGATAGGTGAGGCCAAGAGAGGATGAGGAGGGACAGGGAATCTCTGTGGGGGCGGTGTGGGCAGGGGTGGCCTTTGCTTCACCTCCTCTCCAGTCCTGGAGCCTGAGGTAACCTGTCAAGCCCTCGGGATTTGTACACTGTGTGCCAGACACGCTGCACAGCTGGAAAACAAATTGTATTTTAGGTTGGAAACAGTGGGTTTCCATCTAGAAGTTCACTCCTGGGAGTGCTGTTGCTGTTAGGAGGAAAAATACTGGGTTTCCAGGAGGAGGAATTTGATTTAACTGCACGACACACTAAGGTGTGTGTTCACCTTGATTTTCTTGCCAGCCACATTCTGTGCAGGTTGTCCAGTGACATCTTCATCTTAAAATGAAGATTCCTGATTCTCCTAAAAGTGCCCTGTGTCTGGCCAAGGAATAATTTCATCCATGTTCAAGGTGTTACACAGCTTAAAATAAATCTCTCTGCGTCGATTGTCTGTGTAAGGTCATCTAAGAAAGGTTTAAATTATGTGAAATATCTGATCTTTTTCTCTTTTCCTCTGAAAAACTTGGCACAGGAAAGTGAAAATTTGTATATAAATATTTTTCTCCAGGAATTGTGTTCAATTCTGTTTAATTGCTGCTATAAAAGTTATTTTACAGCATCTTTTATTTCTTTTCTTCAGAATGGAGAAGTCTCTAAGATCGGGTTTGATCAGAATTTTTCAGATGGAAATGGTCTTTTTGTCTAACTAATTTCACGTTACATAACGAGACCCCAATTGTAGTCACATGCATGAAGACATAATAATGATCAGAGAGTTAAAAAAATATTATTCCTATTCCAATTTGGTTTGTTTCAATGACTTTTTCTTTTAATAACTCACCTTGTACTCACTGTGGTTTTTCTAATGTTGGCATTGCACATGACAGGCTTGATTGAACATTTTTTAGCTTTAAATGCGAATGATTAAATAAAGTGGACCTATATACAATTAATGGGAAGGATTTGTGTGATTTTTCTTTTTTTTTAATGTATAGAATCTGTACTGTGTTTAAAATTAGAAGTTGCTATTTCTGTTAGTGCTGAAGATGGGCTCCTGACTAGATTATATAATTAAGAATTCCAAATATGGTTTTATTTATGCAGGTTATTACTTTTTGTTTATTACCTCAATATATCTCTCTATGCTATGCTGAAATGAGGTCTGAACCAACAGTAATTTGAGAAAGTTTGGTATTTTCAGTAATGTTTAGATTTTCTAACTGATTTCTGAGCAACTTCACCCTCACTGAGTGAATTTATTTGTGCAATTACGAGGTGTAACCTGCTGACAGCGGGAACGTGGGGACCTTCTGAGGGCTTGGGCTGTTGAGATAACACCATTTTTCTCTCTCCATCCCCTCCAGGGTTCCATCTCTACAACAAGCTGCCTTCAGTCGTTCCTGAAAGCTGTTTGTTGATATTTGTGGGACTCATCATGGGGGGAATCATCTATGGATTAAATGATAGGTCACCTCCAGTGATGGACAGCGACATCTTTTTCCTCTACCTCCTGCCCCCCATCGTGCTGGACGCCGGCTACTTCATGCCCAGCCGCCCCTTCTTCGAGAACATCGGCACCATCCTGCTCTACGCGGTGGTGGGGACCATCTGGAACGTGTTTGGGATCGGCTTTTCCCTGTATGGGATCTGCCAGGTGAAAGCTTTCAGGCTGCAGGACGTGTCCCTGCTGCACAACCTCCTGTTCGGCAGCCTCATCGCCGCCGTGGACCCCGTGGCCGTGCTGGCCGTCTTTGAGGAGATCCACGTCAACGAGAAGCTGCACATCCTGGTTTTTGGGGAGTCGCTCCTCAACGATGCCGTGACCGTGGTAAGGACCNTTAGGAGGAAAAATACTGGGTTTCCAGGAGGAGGAATTTGATTTAACTGCACGACACACTAAGGTGTGTGTTCACCTTGATTTTCTTGCCAGCCACATTCTGTGCAGGTTGTCCAGTGACATCTTCATCTTAAAATGAAGATTCCTGATTCTCCTAAAAGTGCCCTGTGTCTGGCCAAGGAATAATTTCATCCATGTTCAAGGTGTTACACAGCTTAAAATAAATCTCTCTGCGTCGATTGTCTGTGTAAGGTCATCTAAGAAAGGTTTAAATTATGTGAAATATCTGATCTTTTTCTCTTTTCCTCTGAAAAACTTGGCACAGGAAAGTGAAAATTTGTATATAAATATTTTTCTCCAGGAATTGTGTTCAATTCTGTTTAATTGCTGCTATAAAAGTTATTTTACAGCATCTTTTATTTCTTTTCTTCAGAATGGAGAAGTCTCTAAGATCGGGTTTGATCAGAATTTTTCAGATGGAAATGGTCTTTTTGTCTAACTAATTTCACGTTACATAACGAGACCCCAATTGTAGTCACATGCATGAAGACATAATAATGATCAGAGAGTTAAAAAAATATTATTCCTATTCCAATTTGGTTTGTTTCAATGACTTTTTCTTTTAATAACTCACCTTGTACTCACTGTGGTTTTTCTAATGTTGGCATTGCACATGACAGGCTTGATTGAACATTTTTTAGCTTTAAATGCGAATGATTAAATAAAGTGGACCTATATACAATTAATGGGAAGGATTTGTGTGATTTTTCTTTTTTTTTAATGTATAGAATCTGTACTGTGTTTAAAATTAGAAGTTGCTATTTCTGTTAGTGCTGAAGATGGGCTCCTGACTAGATTATATAATTAAGAATTCCAAATATGGTTTTATTTATGCAGGTTATTACTTTTTGTTTATTACCTCAATATATCTCTCTATGCTATGCTGAAATGAGGTCTGAACCAACAGTAATTTGAGAAAGTTTGGTATTTTCAGTAATGTTTAGATTTTCTAACTGATTTCTGAGCAACTTCACCCTCACTGAGTGAATTTATTTGTGCAATTACGAGGTGTAACCTGCTGACAGCGGGAACGTGGGGACCTTCTGAGGGCTTGGGCTGTTGAGATAACACCATTTTTCTCTCTCCATCCCCTCCAGGGTTCCATCTCTACAACAAGCTGCCTTCAGTCGTTCCTGAAAGCTGTTTGTTGATATTTGTGGGACTCATCATGGGGGGAATCATCTATGGATTAAATGATAGGTCACCTCCAGTGATGGACAGCGACATCTTTTTCCTCTACCTCCTGCCCCCCATCGTGCTGGACGCCGGCTACTTCATGCCCAGCCGCCCCTTCTTCGAGAACATCGGCACCATCCTGCTCTACGCGGTGGTGGGGACCATCTGGAACGTGTTTGGGATCGGCTTTTCCCTGTATGGGAGCTGCCAGGTGAAAGCTTTCAGGCTGCAGGACGTGTCCCTGCTGCACAACCTCCTGTTCGGCAGCCTCATCGCCGCCGTGGACCCCGTGGCCGTGCTGGCCGTCTTTGAGGAGATCCACGTCAACGAGAAGCTGCACATCCTGGTTTTTGGGGAGTCGCTCCTCAACGATGCCGTGACCGTGGTAAGGACCGGCCTGAATTGGGGTATTTAACCTGCAGAGGATGGTGCTGAGGAGGTTCAGAGGATGGTGGGATGGGAGATCTCAGCCTGTGGAAAAGGAGGCTCAGGGAAGACTTTATTTCCCTCTACAAGTCCTTGAAATGAGGTAGTAGCCAGATAGGGGTTGGTCTTTTCTCCCAGGGAAAAAGTGACAGGATGAGAGGAAATGGCCTCGAGTGTCACCAGGAGAGGTTTAGATTGGATATCAGGGAAAATTTCTTCATGGAAAAGGCAGTCAAGCATTGGCATAGGCTGCCCAAGCAAGTGGTGGAGTCACCATACCTGCAAGTGTTTAAAAACCATGTGGATGTGGCACTTGGGGACATGGTTTAGTGGTGAACATGGCAGTACTGAGTTAATGGTTGATCTTGATGATTTTGGAGGGCTTTTCCAACCTCAATGATTCTGTGATTTGCTGAGGAAAAAGGCATCAACAACCCCTTCTAGCAGAGGACTCCTGGTCCAATTCTCTGCTCTGAGGTCCTGGGCAGCATTCAGGTGAACTTAGAAGCTTTGACTCCATGTCTGGGGACAGAAATGTCCATGAGGGTCACAGCAGTCTCCTGGTGGGAGCCAGACCTCCTGGGCAGGAGGTGACACTGCACTGGCAGAAATCCCAGCACTGTATTTGGTGTCACGCCCACATCCAGTGGACATCCAGTCAACACCTCTTTCCCTCTTTCCCTTCCCCCTCCAAGGTTCTCTACAAGCTCTTCCGCTCTTTCTGTGAGATGCCGACCATCAAAAGCGTGGATGTTTTTGCCGGAGTTGGAAAATTCTTCGTGGTTGGGCTGGGAGGAGTTTTAGTGGGGCTGAGTTTTGGGTTCACGGCCGCCTTCACCACGCGCTTCACCAAGGACATCCGCGTCATCGAGCCCCTCTTCGTGTTCCTGTACAGCTACCTGTCCTACCTCACCGCGGAGATGTTCCACCTCTCCGGGATCGTGGCGTAAGTGAGGCCCAGCAGCCCCTCTCTCCGGGAGAACTTCCTGCCTATATTCACTGGAGAGCATCCAAAGTGTTTTTAAGTTTGGAAATCCGTGTATGATGAGGAGCGAGGGCCTCTCCAAGTGTAACTCTGCTGGTGGATTTAATTAGGTTTTTGAGGAATGTTTGTTTGAGCTCCATGGTTTTTGTTTGGAAAGGCTGGACGTTTCAACGGTGAGGTGTCTGGTTGGTTTGGCAGACCCAGAAGAAGTTCCTTGGCTTATTTTATTTTCCATGTGGCCTCATCAAAACCAACATGGGAATAGTACAAGGAGGATTTAATCAGCTCCTTGGAAAGGTTGGATCTTGGTTTGCAGCACATCTGTTCTCACATCCCCCTCCCCATTTGCATGTCCTGCCTGGCAGCCCTTGGCATGACAGAGCAGAGTGATGGGTTGGGAACTGAAGCCTGAAATATTCCTGCTTTTTTGGGAGCAGAGGATTCTAATGGAAACCTCTGCTCAGATGCAGCTCGTGGGTCTGTCTGGCCTTAGGTACCACCCATTGTCTCTGTCTTCAGTAGCACTGGAAATCTGCTGGTCAGTTTCAGCCAAAGCTGCCAGAGATCATTAAGTTCATTTATTTTTCTTTTAACTGGGTAGATCTTTCAATAAAATGAATAGTTTGGGGCTAGATCCTTTAGTTTTAAGAGACTAATTAAGCTTTGTGCTTACCTTGTCAGACATCTCACTGTCAGAGCAGGTGCTGAGACAAAAATAGCCAGAAAGACCCCAATGTTCACCAAAATCTCACCTTGGAAAGCAGAGAGAGAGGAAAATCAGAGCAATCCAACCTTCCTGGAATCTGTGGGCTGGTATCTGTTGAGTGTGGTTCTCCTACCCAAACTGAGTCAGCTGGTGCTGAGGATCACAACCACTTAACATTCCCCCAAAGACACCAAAGTGCATCTACCCTGCATTAGTGGCTGCAGTGTAAACAACTGTGCAGCTGATGAGAGTGAAGATAAAAAAGAAAATTTAAAAATGAAGTGGGCTCCCAGCTCAGCACAGAGGTATCTGGGAGATCTATTTTAAAACTAATGATGTTGCTTTGGATATAAACCATTCCTGCGTCTTGCAGATTTTGTTTCCTCGGCTGGTTAATAGGAACAATATTTGAGTGTTACTGAAAACAATTCCAGCTCTGGGAATAGGTAGGAAAAGCCTATTTATAGGAGTGCAAGACAGAACAGTGAAATAAATATGCTGCATAATCATCATGGAGCAGAAAACATTCAATCCTAATGGTGTCTCCTTCTATCAATCACAATCTGCTGTACCCATTATGGAACCCATTTGCTGTTCTTTTGAATAATGCATTTTTTTCTGAAGCAAAACAATGGCAAAGGCAGCTGATTCCTGCACTGTGCCCTTCTAATTGCCAAATTATCAATGCCTCTCTTATAGATCTGGAGTTCAAACAATTCATTTTGTTGTGGCCAGGGAATACTTGCATTATAAGAAGCAGCTTTTGGCAGTTTGTTTCTTTGAAAAATAATTTGATTGCCAAAAAAATCAATTCTGCATAGTCCAAAAAAATATAAAAAATCTGAATACAGCTCACTCTGTGAAACTATTCTGCAAATGGATTTTAGTTTGATTTTTTCCTTTCTTTTTCTTTTTTATTTTTTCTGCCCCTTGCTTTGGTGGCAATGCCCATCTTTAGCCAGAACAAGACAAGTTAATTCCCTTTCTGTGACCCTGCTGTGATCCCATCTCTATTCTCCAATAATCATTCCCAAACCACAGCTCTGGAAGTTACTTGCCCATAAATACTTGGATTTCTTAGTTTTTAACTGGAACTATTTTCCCCACTATTTATTGACGCAGACACAGAAACTGAAGAATTTATTATTTTTTTTTTTTTAGCCTGTGGTTCAATCCCTGTTGCTCTTTCTGGCAAAGCAGGTCAGACCTAAAAAAGATAAATCAAACCAGACCTGGTTTAGAATATTTTTATGTACTGGTAGATCTTCTAAGGAGTTGAAAGATGTGAACTCAAGCATTTGGTGAAAAAGGGATTTGAATCTTGGTCTGCTGCTGCTGGATAACAGAGGATCCTATTCCTCAGCAAAAGCATTGTGACTTTCCTAATTCTGGCCTTTTCTATCCTCTGCTTTTGCCACAAATCCTCTCCCTAAAGCCCAGTTTTAAATTCAGACAGAACCAAACGTTTGTGTCTTCAAAAGAATGTGAAGTGTTAGTGAGATTCTGAGGTCAAACAGGGTATTTTCAGTGCAAAGCAGTAATTGCCTGGCAGTTCTCTGAGCAGCTCTTAGTTGATAGTTCTGGGTGAGCCACCACCTCTTTCAACACTTGTGTTTGGGTCACTTACCTGTCCTGGTCACAGCAGGTGTGACCATGTCACACCCAGAGCCAGGGACAAGTCAAGGATCTGCTTTTCTGTGATCCAACATCGGGATGTACCCTGTGGAAGGGGTTTTCAGTGCAATAAAAATATGGATGGCCTTGCCAAGCAGCAATGGAAGTCAGATCTTGGAAATTTAAAGCCCTTTTCCTATTGCTGCTGCAATATTTAGAACAAAATGTTTTGGTTCAGATTAAAATACAAAAGATGGAGCTTCAGTGCTTCGAGTGCTCAATTGTTTTAACCTTCTAGGATTGCTGGCCTGAAAATGTATTGATCTGAGAAGGTGATGAATTAGGCTAACCCCATGTTCCTTGGAACTCGAAGAACCAATTATCTGTGAAAAATTGCCAGGCAATTGCAAGGTCAGAGTTTGGCAAAGTTAAAGAACTGGAAACGGTGCCTTGGGATGGGAAGAGTTGGGTGTTAGTTGGAGGTGTTGCTTTGTGCTCTGATAAAATGCAAGAGGTGATGAATTTTTTTATCTGTTAAAAACCAGATTTGGACAGTTCGGGCAACCTATAAAGTATTTTATTGCCCTGGTGGTCCTGATACTCTTGGCCTGATGTAGGAAGCGAATCACCCCTCGATGAAATGTCTGCAAACATCCAAGACTTGATGGAACCCACTTTTTTTCATAACCAACATGTTGATTTCCTGTGTTAAAGTAGAAAAATGCATTCTTTCCTTTCTGTTGTTTATTTTTCACTTTCTCAGCATCATCTCCTGTGCCATGGGCATGAAGCGTTATGTGGAGGCCAACATCTCCCTCAAGTCCCACACCACAGTCAAGTACTTCATGAAGATGTGGAGCAGTGTGAGCGACACCCTCATCTTCATCTTCCTCGGGGTTTCCACCATCGGAGAAAACCACGAGTGGAACTGGCCCTACATTTGCTTCACGGTCATTTTCTGTCTCATTTGGAGGGCACTTGGTAGGGGAAATTGTAGATCTTGGTTTTCCGTGTATATTATTGTTTATGGACATGAGGAATGGGATTCTATTAGATGAGAGGATGCTCTGCCCCTCTGTGATCCTTTCCTGCTCGGCCTGCATGTGTGATTATTCCAGATGGGAATCCTAGGACTGGACTGGGACATCCCAGCTAATGCTTCCTTGCTCCTCCATCTTGCTCAGTTCCAAACCTTGCACTTTGCTGTAGTTCCCTGCTCTGTGCACTCGCTGGCGCTGAACAGGAGCTCTCATGAGATCGATTTCACCAATACCTCTGTCTTTTTGACCTCTCTTCCATTGCCACGATCTCCTCTTCCATTCCAGAGTCTCACAGTCCCTTGGTATTCTCCCACCAGGAGGGAATTTGTAGGTACATACCTTGGGATCAGAGATCCATGAAAAACCACAGGGCCTCTGACCCCATATTCTGAATTGTGGTGGTTCAAGGGATTGAACTGGTAACAAGCTCATATACAGCAGCATCCTTCACTGGGAAACTGGAGGAACATTCCAGCAGCTGTCCTGGGTAGAGGAGGTTTGGGACCTAAACTGTGAGGATGCTTCTGCTCCTACTCAAGAATTTCAGGTCAGGGCTGAGAGTGGCAGAATTGGGGAATTGCTGAGGTTGGCAGGGGCCTGTGGAGATCAGGGTCAGGCAGGCGGGACTGTGTCTGGTTGGCTTTTGATTATTTCCATGGATGGAGATCCTACAGCATCCCTGGAAAACCTATCAGGGTGTTTGACCAGCCTCACAGCAACAGAGACCAAGGCTTGGTGATAATGAGGAGCAAGGCATGAAAATACTCTCCTGATCACTGATCTCTGCAGTTTCTTTAGCCACAATTAGGATGAAAACCCAAGTCCTGGTCTCAGAATTCCTTGTGATCGCATTTTCATGCATTGTAAATGACCAGAAAAAAATAGATGTGCTGTGTTTCTGTTTCCCTCAGTTGCATCTTGTGCTGATTCTGTGTTGGGAGAGGCTGGACCTCCATTCCTCTTACAGTGTTTGTCACTTCATGAGTGCAGAGTGCTCTGTTATGGGTATTTTTATATATTAACAATATTTGTGAATATAACGGCACACATTTTTGGCAAAGAATTCGAGAGCTAAAATACATTCAACAAGATTTATGTTTACAAACCAGTGAGTCAAGCAGTGGACTCAGATTTGACAGACATTTCAAGAAATTGTTTAAATAGGTTAGGCCATGATTAGCAAGGCAGAGCAGAATGGGGTTTGTTAGCTGTTAGGACATGCCAAAGTTTGTTTTAATAACTGGGCACCATACTTGGAAATGTGCTCATTAGTCAGTTTTTTGTACATTCAAGTGTTTTATTACCATGAAGTGGTTTCTCTTAAATTATATGCTCAGAAAAAAAGGAGTTCTGAGTGAGTCTGATTTTTTTTTAGTTCAAAAATTCTTCATTGCAAGATGTAAGAACATAGCAACGCTACAAAAGCACCCCAAAAATCCTCCCTAATCACAGCCCTTCTGAGAGCAGCTCAAATTATGCAGTACATTATTAAGGAAGGGCTCAGGCTGCAGCCCCCATTTTCCAGTCAAAATCTCCCTGGAATTAAATAAGAACACACAAACCAGGGCTGGAAATTATCTGAGTGCTCCTGAACAGGGTGTTCCTGTCCTGCAGCACCTTCCTGGGAAGCTGTCAGGGAGGGTGAGAACTGGGAAGGGGCTGGGAAACTCCTGCCTTGGAGGTGGTGGTTGAGATTAGACCTTGGCCTGCTTGGAGACATCCAGCAGCTCTGGATTTATTAATTAATAATTGGATAGCAGGGAAAATTTCTTCATGGAAAGGGTTGCCAAGCACTGGAATGGGCTGCTCAAGGTAGCAGTGGACACCAGCCCTGGAAATGTTCAAAAAACCTGTGAGTGTGGCACTTGGGGACATGGGTTAGTGGTGGCCTTGGCAGTGCTGGAGGAATGGTTGGACTTGATGTTCTTGGCATCTTGGAGGGCTTTTCCAGTCTTAACAATTCTGGGATTCTAGGGTTCTGGAGGTGGGAGGTGCCCCTGCATTTCTTTGCAGGAATTGGGGATTTTTGGTTGGGCAATGCTGTACCCCAGTCCTTCACAGAACACCCCCAGTGCTTTAATATTTGAAAAATGATTCTGCTGAAATCTGGGGAATGGTATGAGGAAGATCATCTAAAAAGAAAAACAGAGCCCTTGCAGGGCAGCACTGGGGCTCTGCTGATATCCAAGCCCTGGGGAGATTTCCACGTGCTCTTTCCCAAAGTATCTCCAGGAGAAAATTCATTCTGTTCAGAATGATTAATTGTATGTCATCTCTTGGAGCAAACTGGCCTTGAATTAGTTTAGGGAATGCTAATAATAATTTATGAGGAAGGATTAAATTAAGACAAAGGCCAGGATATCAGCTCAAGTAAATTTTGTTCCTTTAAATCATCATCATTGCCTGAGCTGTAGACTAGGGGTGGATGTGATCCAAGGGAAGCTTTGTTTTATTTATTTTTTTAAGTTACAAAGAACCTTGACACCCAAGTGCTTCCCATCTGCTCATCCAGGCACCAGTTCTGCAGAGCTCCAGAGATGGGGAAGGTGTCCCAAGGTTCAGTTAATTGAGTTCCCTATTCCCAAACATCCCCAGCTTTTTGTTTTCTTCAAACTCCTCCAATGTACAGTCAAAGTTCAACTATTTTTAGCTGGAGGTGTGTGGGAAGATGTTTGATATGTGCATAATAAATGCACTGTTTTTATTTCTTTTACAAACACCCTATAGAAAAGCAACAGTGCTGTGGCTGCAGCTAATTACTAACAAAAGTCAGTGACAGGCGGTGCCATCAGTGCTCAAAATGGCTGTTAATCTTTGGGAAATAGGATGTTTATCACATCCATTGGTATTAAAATCACGGCCTACTGATTTAAGGCCTGACTTTTGTACGTTTCTGCATCTGTTTGTGCATTCACAAATGGCCGTAAATCACAGCAATTGCTGTGACACCTCGTGTGGCCTTCAATTTGTACAGTATAAATCTGAGGGAAAGAAATGACATTAACACAGGTGGAATATGGCTACTTATCCAAGCTACTGCTTGGAAATTTGGGGAAATAGGAGGGTGATTTGTGGCTAAATTCTTGCTGATGATTTGCCTCAAAAGCATTTGTAATCTGAGCAATTCACTCATTTGTTGTCACCAATTAGAATAAATCAATTAATCAATATTTCAGGACTGTGGCCAGTCAATGTTTGTAATCCCTCACATGAGAAATATGTCAAGGATTAGGTTTTATCTGGACAAAGGAAATTGCAACCTGTTGGATCAGACTGGAAGAAAAATTCTCCAGTGGCTTATTGGGAATATACCCCCTTGTGCCCTGGCCAGTTCCTTGTGCTTGGTCTTTACCAATTCCCTGATATTTCACTGGAAAATGTGAGATTATGAGTTTTCTCTAATTGTTCAATTTGACTGATGTGCCTCAATCATCCTTCCTGCTTTCCAGGGGTTCTCGTGCTGACTTTCTTTGTGAACAGATTTCACGTCAACACCATCACCAGTAAAGACCAGTTCATCATTGCCTACGGGGGGCTCCGGGGGGCCATTTGCTTCTCTTTGGTTTTCCTGCTGCCTGACTTCCACAGGAAAAAGCTCTTCATTGCAGCAACAACCGTTGTCATCCTCTTCACCGTGTTCGTGCAGGTACAGCCAATATTTGGCACAAACTCGGGATGAGGTCCCTGCCAGGAGTCTGGAGAAGGTTCCTCTCCCTCATGCTGGGGCTGTAAGTTCTGGTGCTCCAGCACTGAGTTTTAAGGAATTCTGGTGCTCCAGGGCTCGGGATGAGCAGCAGCTCTCAGCATTGCTGTGACATCTAGTGGTAAAACCATTCCTGCAGCTTTCTGTGGGATGAGGGTCTTGGCTGTCTCCCTGCTCCTCTCTGACCATCAGCAAGTCTCAGAAGGCTTCTCTAAAACACAACTTTTAGTTCAAACTGTGGCAAACAGCCGCATTTGAAGGAAGATGTGGTGAAAAAGTTGGGGCTGTTTGGTGCCGAAGTGAGCAAGGCTGATGTCCACCTGCTGTTTATCCCCAAAAGTAAAGATTAGGTGTCCACAGGACTGAAGCAAGTGGGATGTGGAGGTGTGGGAAAGATCTCAAATAGAAAAACTCCCTGGGAGCTCCTGGTCAAGGACATGAGGTCCATGTGGAGCTGCTGACCAGGAGCCACACTCCTCTGCCCTGGGATGGAAGGAGCAGAGGAGTTTCTGGGCCTTTGGGAGATGGTGGCTCATGGTGGCAGCTGCCGAGAGGTCCCATGGCTGAGCATCACCCCCAGAGTGAATTCCTTCTGCTTTTCCTCGCTGAACCCCTCAGGTGGGTGTCAAGAACATGGACAATGTGGAGGGTTGGAGTTGAGTTTGCTTCCCCACATCCACCTAAATCTTCCTCGTGAGCTGGAAAAATGGTGGAGGAGGGATCAGAGTGTGTCGTGCCCATGGGCTCAGAGCTGGGAGCCGCGGGGCAGTGGGACTGGGCACAGCCTCAGCCTGAAAGGAGAGAGCAGGGGCCGGGGGGGGAGGAGGGGAGGGATGTGCTTAGGTGGAGCTTGACAAGTTTTAAGATGCAAATGTGGGTGAGAAATTGAAAAGCCCCGGTCCCCAGGCACGTCCGCTCACGCAGAGCCGCTCTTGAGCCTCACACAAAGGTTGTTCTAAGGCAGCAGCTCCCGGCTTCGGGAAATCCTTCCCGGGGCCGGGAAAAGGGCTTTTGTGTAACCTCAAAGCTCAGCTGGTGATGTCATCCCCGTGCAAAAGGGTGAGAGTTAAACAGGGTCCCCGTGTGGCCGGGGAGACCCCCTGACCTTCAGCCATTCATGGGAACGTCGTGTCTGCAAGAGGGGCTGTGCTGGGGCTCCAGGGACCTGCAGTGCCGAGGCCACCGTGAGAACAGGGGGAGGAAAAAACCCAGGAAACTTGTAAAAACCTGAGGCAGAAAGGTATTGCTGGAGCTCAGCACAGAGGAGGTGGGTAAATGTAATAGACCCTTCAGAACCCGGGGTTTGCAAGTGAAATTTGTGGTGCTGCTGCCAGACACATTGATGGATGCATTATTGGGGAGGAGGGAATATTTTTACTATCCCAGCGTCTTTCATGTTCACTGTGGGTGGAAAGGGCAGGAGAAATATTGGCTGTGAAACAACTTCTGTGCATAGAGGACATTTTTGTTGTTGTTTAGTGCAAAGCATTTTCTTTCTTTATATTCACAGTGATCTCAGTATAGACTTGATGGGAGGTGTCTGTGTTAAAATAGGACAGAAACCAAGGCAGAGATGATTTGGGCCCTTTTAGGCTGCTTTGGGCCAGCAAAGCATCTTGTCAGAGCTCAAACCCATTTCATCCTTCATTTCCCTTGGAAATCCTGCCCCTGCTGGCTGGAAACCCTCGAGGAAGGACCACCCCATGAGCAGTTGGGCTTGGCCACCCGCGGCTCTATCAGTGCATTCCACAAGCCAGGAAACTCCTCTCCTTTGGCCTTCCTAACCCAGTTGCATAAGGCTCTTCCCACAGCAGGCCTGGTTAATCATTTTGAGGAGGTTGACTGAGCAATTGTCAAGTCCTCAGTGCTTCCAAGCAGGCTGGATATGTGCCATGTAGACCAGGAAGTCCTCCAGGGAGCTCTCTGGGCTTGTCTGGAATGCCACAAACCCCCCTCATTGTTCTGCCTCTCAGCGTGGTTTTAAAATCAAATACTGTTGGAAGTTCACTCTCTCAGCTTACTGGCCCCTGACCTCTGCCATGAAATTCTGAGCAAATGTAGTAATTGTGGAGGGGGAGGTTGTTTGCTGCCTGCTCTGTCCCGTTGGACTGCTGGTGGTGGAAGTCGTGTGAGCCGTGATGGAGCCATGGGACGCTCCCTGGGATGAGTTATCCCTGGTGGTGGAGGAGCATCACAGGGGACCTGCAGGTGTGCTGTGAAACGATGTGTGGCCTGGAAAGACACATGGGATTCCCATAACAGTCCCAAATGCTGCTTTAAAATGGAAACAACTGTGGGTGATTATCCAGGAAGGCAAGAGGCCAAATTGCACAGTCTCTACTTAATTTTTGTAATATCTGTTATTTCGGAATTTGTGAGTTCTGTGTTATTGACTTTGAATAGCGACGCATTTTTTATTGCTATTAGCTATTAAAATGACACATTAATTGTTTCTGCAATTAAAAATGTGTTCAGCTCTCCTCCATGCCAGCATTTGTGACATTCAGAAGTCATAAACATCAACTACTCCATCATTTTTGCTGTAAACATGTCCTATAAAAGTCATTTCATACGGAAGCCAGAGTAAGAAACACGCCACAGCAGCATTTAGTTCTCTCACGAGGCTTAAAGGATATTAAAACTTTTCCCTTGACCCTTCCCACCAGGTGGATACTTTGATTAGGAAACTTAGCCACTGGCTGGCCATCAAAGATCGCTGGAGTAATGGTGTGTGACACACAGTGCTCAAGGAGCAAGCAGACAATGCTGCTGGAGGCTCCGTGCTGAGAAATCTCAAGGATTATCCTCATTTCAGGCATTTGGACTTGGATCGTTTCAAGCCCCTTTCCATCTGGGAGGCCACAAGCAATAGCAAACCACAGGCTTGACCTTGGAATTACTGGTTGGCTTTTTGTGGTCTCAGAGAGGCTGGAGGAGGCGAGTGCAGGTTTCCTCCCCCCATCCTGAAGCCTCTCCCTGAGCTGCCGTTGGCAGGTTGCTACCAGGAGCAAACAAAGTGTTTGGGGTACACCTGGGAGAACAATTTCTAATCCTGTTGAAGTTTTGCAGGTTTTATCCTTCCAGAAAAGCAGGGCAGGTGAGAGAAGCTGCTTGAACACCAGAAGAAGGGCGCCGTGGCTCAGCCCCACGGTGGTGGCTTTTGATCCAGTGCAGGAGGATGGGATGTGAGGAAAGGCTGATCTGTGTGCCCCTGGTTACTTTGCAGGGCATGACCATCCGTCCCCTCGTTGACCTGTTGGCTGTCAAGAGGAAAAGGGAGAGCGCTCCCACCGTGGGAGAGCAGATCCACATTCGGGTAAGTGGAGCATCCATCAACACATGGCCAGAGCTTTCTGATATCTTCTGGAGTGTGTGTGCCTCCAGGGACCCTGCAGATCTGCAGTTTCACCCAGATCCTCTGCAGGTCAGCCCCTTTCCATGCTGGAAGTCCTGTTCAGGTTCCTACCTGTGGGTTATTTTTGCATTGGAAAAGCAGCCACCAGTCAGGCTCATGTAGCATCAGAAAGTGCACAGACATGAGACAAAAAGATTTCTTGCCCAAAACTTCAAGCTCTGACCCAACTCCAATTTCTCTGGTCTCTGGAATGAGAGAAAGAAAGAAAGGTTTGTTACTTTCAGGATTAGGAACTTCCATGTGTTCTCCAGTCCCATCACCACCGCTGGTTCCAATATTTTTGCAAAAAACTGAGGTTGGTGCTATATTGGAGGGAACCTCTGAAGTGCCCCATGCCTGGAATTATCCAAGGCCAGGCTGGGTGGGGGTTGGAGCAGCCTGGGCTAGTGGAAGGTGTCCCTGCCCATGGCAGGAGATGAGATGAGATGTAAGGTCCTTTCCAACCCAAACCATTCCATGATTCTAAATCCATAACGCAAAGGTGGGATTTCATTTCCCCCTTGTTCTCACCATCCAAAGGTTGGTCTTTGTAGTCATAGAGGACTTCAGGGAGAGTGTCAGCTCTGTGAGATCAGCTGTTCTTCGACTCAACTGAGCCTTTGCACTTGCATCTGCATCCAGTGGAAAATGAATATATTTCTGAATCTAACTGTTCAATCCCAGCCATGTTTCTGTGGGTATGGCTCCTTCAGGAATATTATTGTCGTTGTCTCCTTTAGCAATAAAGCCTTTGGGGCTGAGGACATGTATAAAACCTGTCTGGCATCCTCACAATGGGATTGGACTGCAGGGCTTTGTCTGAGGTTAACACAACAGCTCAGGAGACTGAAGAACCTTTTCCAGTCGTGAACAGAGAAGACTTTGTTCTTTTGTTAGGGTGTGAGTGGTAAATCATCTCAGAAATGTGTTTATTAGGAGGTGTGAGCTGAAAATGGCCGTGCACCAATTAAGCTGAGAAGGTAAAAGTGCAGATAGTTGGAAATCAGGGGTGCAGAAGCCAGAAGCAGCTTTCTTCCTCAAAAATATTTTGCCATCTGGATAATCGGGGTATTTTTTGGTTACAGGGGTGATGGTCAGAGTGTGTGAGTGTAATTCCAGGAAATCAGAGTAGATTGGTTGGAAGGGACCCTAAAACTCATCTCAGTCCACACCCTGCCATGGACAGGGACACTTTCCCCTATCCCAGTTTGCTCCAAGCCCTGCCCAGCCTGGCCTTGGGCACTCCCAGGGATGGGACACTTCAGTGCTTCCCTCCAATGTCGTGTTTGTGGAACACACAGCTGCCAGCAGCCATGTGAGGGCACTAAACCCACACCAGGCTGCAGGGCTGAGCCAGCTGCTCTGAAACTTTTCTGTCTCTGACTTCCCAAAAAGATAGTTTTAAAAAAAATTAGAGCTGTAGGAAGTTCCAGGGTCATCAGTACCTGAGTGTGGAGGGGCAGCAGAGCAGAGCCCTCTCCCAGTTTAGAGATGCCATTAGGAGGGAAAGCAGTTTGGGAAATGACAGGGATTTAACTTTTAGGTGGAAAACGCAACCAGGCTGGGATTTTGTATATAATTTTAAACAATAATAATATATTTATATAAAGTATGATATGATAATTTAATTTAGTGGCAAGAGTCTGGGGACGGCAATATTTATTATTCAAGTCAAAGCATCATTTATGTGTTACCTACATTTATATCCTGAAGACACTGATTTCCTGAGACAAATTGTCCTTAAAAACACCAAAATGAGCCTTTCCTGCTGGTCAAGGCCCAGGGGGCAGGACATGGGAGCCACCAGCCCTCCTGTGCATGTCACAGAGAGCAGATTCGTGGCCCTCAGCGTTTATCCTCTGTTACCCACACCTGAAAGCAAACCACTCATTGTACTCCAGCACCAAGGGATGAGTGGATGGAGAATTATCCCAGTGCCCTCCCTCCTTGTTTCCCAGCTCCACATCCTGAGCTGGAAGCATCCCCTGTGGTGTGTGTGGCTTTTGCTGTTTGCTGGCTGGGTTCATCACGTATGCAATCGGCGTAGAGCGAAATCCTCTCTCCTCTTTAGTTCCTGGATCATTTGCTGGCTGGCATTGAAGATATATCTGGACACTGGGGACAGTATTACTGGAAAGACAAGTAAGGATTTGCCAAAATACAACTGTGTACATGTGTAGGAAAAAAAGGAGGTTGGTTTCTATTCCCAAAGTTTCCGCTGTGGGCAGCTGGGCCTTGTTCATCCTCATGGCACAGAGGGGCAGCTTTTCCTTATCCAAGGGGACACCAGGTTTTTCCCTGCTTGCAGACACCTCTTGTTCATCACCCTGAAAAGATCCTTTCTCTTCTCCTGTTGTGTTTGTCCCTTCTTGCCCAAAGAAATCTGCTGGAAGTGCCATGGCCATGACACAGCCTGTCCCAGGCTGTGCACAATTACCATTAAACAGCTGAGTTTGCAGCACTGCTTGATGTGGATTGAAATTATAGAGGATCTCTACAGATTGCTGTAGCAAAATGTTCAATTTTTATTAGATTCTGGGAGTTTGTGCATTTAAAATTTTTTAAAAATGCAGCAGGATTTTTAAAAAATTACAAACACCATAAAATATACTCAAAACATTCTACCAGGTTTAACTCCTTGCTGGTCCAGGCACAGATGCAGCTGGTAGAGATTTTTTAGGAATGCCCATGCTTGGAAGTGCCACTAGAGGGTATGGGAGTCACTGCTGCTGAGGAGCATCCTGGCTCCTTGTGAGCAGATCTTAGAGAGATTGATGTTCTCAGAGGTCTTTCCCAACCTAAATTATTCAACAATTTGAGCGAAAAGGAAGAGGAAATGGCTCAAGAGGGAATCTGGAAGCGTTTAAATCTGTGGCTTCTGCATGTGCTTGTAGCAGTTCCAGAAGAATTCATGATATATCTGGCACTTTTGGGGAGTTTTTATTGTATTTAGTGAACTTTTAATATTTTGACTCATGTACTGTAATGCAGAAATAATTAGGGACTGACCTCTTGGACCATCAATTTCTGAAGGGAAGTTAATGGGATATAATGGAATTTAATGGAATACAGGGCAGTCGTGGGCTATGACCCTGCTGCCTTGCTCAGGTCTCTTGGTGCTGGGGAGTCAGGGGGGAGGCTAAACCCATCTGTTTTTCTTCTCCACCAGATTGGAATATTTCAACAGCAAATACCTGCAGAAGATCCTGCTCAGGGAGTACGACCAGCCCAAGTCCAGCATCGTGCTGCTCTACGAGAAGCTGGAGCGTAAACATGCCATGGAGCTGGCCCAGGCTGGGCAGCTGGGCCACGGCCCAGCCCACCCCTCCTTCCTGTGAGCAAGCACCAGTTAGAACTCAGCAGCTGGGGGCTAAAAATGGTGGGATGGATGAGCAGCACCTGGCACTGACGGTGGTACATGGAGGGTTGCCTGTATCCCCACGAGTTATGTGGAAATGGTGCTCTGAAGAAAAGGCTTCTGCCCAATTTTGGATGGGTTTGCACTGTTAAAAATGTTCTGAGTGGCCACTTCAGACCTCACAGATGGCTCTGCTCTACCACAGCTCCCCCCCAGCTCTTACATCCACAGGGGAGCACAAGGACAGCACAGCTCTGATGCAAATGCCAAATTCCTGCTTTGCTGTGAGCTCCATCTGCAGGATGAGCCCTTGGCCCTGCTGGCTGTGGGGGGATCCCAAAGGGCTGCTGTGGGCACTGGCATTTGGGGATGCACTTCTTGTGCACCTTCCAAAATAAGGTGTTCTGCTTTCCTTTGCAGCAGCAGCAGCGACAGGACTGTCATAACAGACCAAAAATTGGAGGATGCTCCAAATCCTGATGTCCTGGACAACATGCAGGAAATATTGGCCAGGAACCTGTACCGGATCAGGAGGACGGTATAACTTTTTCTTTTTAAAATCCATATTTTAAGTGTCCAATAACACGAATTTCCTCGGTTATCCAAACAGCCCGAGCAGATGTTATGAATATTTCCATAATTACCCAGGATGAGTCTTTGTGAGCAGAGAATAGTTGGCTGTGTGGAGCCAGATCCAGTTTCCAAGTCAGTGGCACATTTCTGTTTGCTGCCTGACAGCTTTTGAAAGGTTCACCCAGTCAGCCTATAATTTCATGGAATATTTTCGGCATCCCTACCCGGCAGCGAGAAGGAGAAAGGAGGAGCACATGGAACTTCAGGCACTGGGTTAGCAGATCCAGCAGCAGCTCCTGGGGCAGAGCAGGGACGGGGTTATCCTCACAGTACATTTCTCCCCATGGAAGAGAGCTGTGAGTGGGAATTAATCTGCAGAGATTTTAAATTCACCGTGGCACTGGTACAAGTAGTTAAAGGGCATAAACCCCACTTGCTGTTTGCAGACTCATGGATCATGTCTGGGGTTTCTCACAGCACCTGGGGCTGTGCATTGGAATTGCTGTTTGTAGGGAGACACAGCCCTGAAATCCACCCAAGCCTTTGTTTTATGGGTTATACACAAAATATAGAATCCTTAGAGAGGGGCTGGTGTGGGCAGCTCAGCACAGAGGGATCAGCTCCCCCTCCTGTTGCTCAGCTGGGGAAGCAATGGGATAAGGCTGGGAAGAAGCCTGTGGACACGGTGAAGGGATGAAGATGAAGGCACAACTCCTGTTTGCACTTAGCCCTGTGTTAATCCAGCCTAACCCCGTGCAGGGACAGAGTTACCCCAGCTCCCACTGGTGTCAGTGGGAGATTTCAGCTTGGCTGGGTGGTGGCTTTTGAAGGAGGATTTATGGTTCCCATTGTTTGCACAATTTATATGGGAAAGTGGGGCTGATATAAAACCTTGGGGAGCTGAAGCTGTGAAGGCACCTCGAGCAGAGCCATTGCACTCATTCTGTCACCCAGACCATCAGGTGCAACTCAGTCTTGTCATTCCGTGATTTCTTGGGTGACTTCACATAAAAAAGCAGAGTTTGGAGTCTCCCTTCTGCTTTCCATCCCCACCTCTCCTAAATCAGTACCTGGGCGGGATGGTTTGGGGGGGGAAGTATCCTGGAGGCTCTCCTGAAGGGAGGGCAGGGATGTGCCGTGTCCAGCAGCCCCTGTGGTGTCCCCTGCAGGGCCCGGCGTACAACAGGCACACCCTGCCCGGGGACAGCGAGCCCACGGAGCAGGCCAAGGAAATCCTGATCCTGCGGCACAAGAGCCGGCTGGTGGAAGTGAGCGGGAGCGACACCTGCAGCTCCAGGAAGGAGGTAAGAGGCAACACAGGGAAGCAGGACCGTGCACAGGCGGCTTTCCCTACAGCCTGGTTATTGCTGATGGTGTTTCCTTTGAAACAAATCTCGTTACTTTAACTTAAAATAAGGAAAAAGGGGGTCTCAACCCCAAATTGCATTCCAATGAATAGGAAAAATACCAAGGGGAAAGCTCTCCAACACAGCTCCTGGCAAACCAAGGAGCCATCCTGAGCACAGCCCTGCTCAGTGCTTTGTGAGCACAGGCTTCCACCCGTGCTGGGAAAGCTCTTTACTGAGCAATGTTACTGACTGGGCTTCACTCTGGACATTCTGAGGTCGGGTTTTCCTGGGTTTTCTTTTCTGGGAGATTTCATCCAAGACAGGAATTTGTCTCCTCCATTGTCAGTGGTCCAGAGGGACTGAAAATATTTGAAACTCTGGGGTTTTTTCCCCCAACTCTTTTGAAGGGACAGAAGCATTTTTGTGATCTTTCTTATTCATTCTGGAGGTGAGTTTTTGTTCTTAAACACATCTACAGTTCTGGGTAGGCTTGAAAGAAGTACAAGAGGGGGAAGCTTTGCTTACCAGATTCCTGTGAGAAACAAAAGTTTTCCAGTTTACTACTGGCATAGCTCCCTGTTGGTTTATGTTCTGAATCAGAGGAGAAAAAGGGTTAATAGGATGTCTGTACCTGGTGAAGACTTTTGCTCTTTGGAAATCGATGAGAGAAGCTGGGCCAACATTTACCTATGGGGAAAAAAGATTTCCAGGGATGATGCATGAGGAGCAGGCTTGGTCTTTTCAGTTCCTCCCATCCTCTGTAACTCTTTAGAGGAAAACCATTTAACCCTTGTCATATTTTGCTCCCAAATTCCCACGTCAGCAGCAGTGCAGAATCACAGAATGCCCTGAGCTGGAAGGGATCTATAAGGATCATTGAGCCAGCTCTTGGCCTTGCACAGGACAGCTCCAAGAATCCCACCCTGTGCCTGCAAGTGCTGTCTAAACACTCTTTGAGCTGTGGCAGAGTTGGTGCTTGCAGTAATTGCTGAGCCATCCCTAAATTTCACCCACTTCTCCGAATTTTAGGTTTTGATGGCTCCAGCTGGAGCACTGTCCAAGCGTGAGCTGTGATCTCTAATCTGGGCAGCCAAGCTCCATCACTGAGGAGAACAAAATGACCTTTTAGAAAGAAGTAAATTACCCTCCCCTATTTAGATAGTAATTTTCCATGACAGCACAAGAACTCAGGAGTGCTGTGGACTTTTTTCCACTCCAGTTTCCTTGTGGAAGTGCCAATCATGGAGGAGCCCACGGAGAATGGCAGCACCACACCAAACCCTGCTGCTGCTGCTGCTCAGCCCTTCCTTCCCAGAAAGGTGTTCTGGCTCTTGCAAACAACTTAAAAGATTTAATTTGATCATTTACATGCTGATTGGTACTTACAATTCAGAATAGATAGGCAAGAACATGGCATGTTCCTGTAGAACATTTGGTATAATTAAACTTCAAAAGAGCAACATCAAACTCCGTCTGATTTTGAGCACGACGTTCCCTACTTTAAGGATATTTGATTGTTAACCCTTGTGCTCCTGCATTCTCCTTCTCTGCTGCATTTAGTGGGGAATTCAGGAGCCTTGGGAAGGCTGCTGCTCCTGTTCCTTCAAGTGCTTGCAGCAGGGCTTTGGGGGAACAGAACAATTTGGGGGGAATCGCAAAAGCAGAGGGATTCACTCTGTCTCTGTACTGACTCGTGGATGATGGAAAATACCCTCTGAGGGTGGGAAATGCCCTGTGGATTATGGAAAATGCTGAACACTGATTGTTGTCATTGGAGTCACTTGTTGATGTTGCTCACATCCCTTCAGTGCAGCCACCTTGGCTTTGTGCCAGGCAGGGGAAGCAGATGAAAATCCCAGACTAGTCTGGGTTGGGAGGGACCTTAAAGACCATTCAGTTCCAACCCCCTGCCATGGGCAGGGACACCTTCCACTGGATCAGGATGTCCTGTCCAACCTGGAGTAAATACTGGGAGCTGATCCCAGTGGCACCTGTAAGGGTGGCTCCAACCCAAGAACCATTCCTCAGTGCCCAAAAGGAGAAGCCAGACCAGTTTTGTGTCACCAGCAGCCTTTATGGTAATTTTTAAGAACAGCTGCCTCATTTACTGTGAATAGAAATAAAATGATGCCCCGAAGTGATGGGATAATGCTCTAGCAGAGCCCTGAAATATTAACACCATATTAATTTTATATATATAATATTATATAATATTAAGGAGGGTGGGTGAATGCTGTTACTTCGTGCTGTAGGAGGACAGATTGCAGAATTTGTCAGCAGAAAGAAGGAACACTGTGCTAAAAAGTATATTTTAGCCTATTCTAAGCGGCTCAATGCTTACAAGTTTTTGGGGAAAAAGCAGCTACTCCTGTTTCTTCCATGCCAAATTGAAAAGAAAATGGTATTTTCCTGATTGAAAAATGTTATTAATGAAAAACGTCAATAGTAGTGTTAGAGATTTTCTCTGATTGTCAGATATTCCATCTTTTGTAGTCCCAAAGGGAAAGGCTTGGCCTTCCAGGTTTTGAGTCAGCAAGAAAAACTTGGATGCTGTTGCTCCCCACGTTTTTCTATTCTACATCTCACCACGAGATGGAAGCATTACAACTGTGTTTGCAAATCCAACTGGAAACCCAGGGACAGGAAACAAACTTCCAGCAAAGGGCCACTGAAACCCCTCTGGTGCTGGTGAAACTCCTGCAATTCCATCGCCAGCCTTGGAAACAGCTTTGGTGATACTTTGAGTGTTAGGAGCTGAGAGAATAATTAAAAAATCCCCTTGGTTCAGTAGAAACCCCTTTTTTTCTGCTTGGTGAGTGTCTGTTTTTTAGTGAAGCTGGTGAGAGCTTTGCTATTAAATATGATGCTGTTGCAGCTTAGTTAAATTCATATTTTATTAGGGTCTGGTTGGTCTTTTTCCCTCCAGACAAAATCAGGGATGTGTGGGAGAACATCCTTGTGTGGGCTGGTGGCTTCACCAGGCCTGGGAGGAGCCAAGCTCATCTTGGCTGCTGGACAATCCCTCTCCTTGCACAGGGGCCAGCAGTGCCCTCAGCAGGATGGACACAGGTCTGTGGCCACCCAGGCTTCAACCGGGAGGGGTTGGGGTTGGAGCTGGATGATCTTCGAAGTCCCTTCCACCCCAGACCGTTCTGTGACTCCGGGTCACCTCTCCTGAGTGGCTTTAGGTGCCTTGGGGGGGTCTCCTGCACTTCAGGTGCTTTTCCAGCACTGAGAGGGGGCTCTTGGGCTGCGTTAGGAGCCTCTACAAGGAGAGTTTGCAGAGCAAACAGGGAGAAGCAGCAAGAAAAGAACAATCCTCCTCCCTCCGGAGCAGGTTAAATGATTTACACCAGGCAGAAGGACCTTGGCAGGAGAACGAGGTGACTTCAGCTCTGAACCACAGCCCAGAGGATTAACTCCAAGACTATCTATTTCCAGCAGAAAGTTCGCCTTCCTCTGCCTAAGGACAAAATTCCTGCCGAAGGCTGCTGCTTCCTGGAGCTGTGCATCATTGCTGGCTCGGAGCGCCGGCCGCGTTTGGGGCTCGCCTTATTTTAGGCAGGGATCCAGCCCAGCCTGCGCTGGCAGGGCAGATTCTGAGACCCAGGACAGCTTTTATTTACCACGGAGCACCCAGAAAATCCTTGCACCTGTAGCCAGGCAACTTGGTCCTCTTTTCTCCTGCCAAAACACGAGTGCACTCCCCCAGAAGGAGCTTATTTGGAGCTGCCTGTGAGCCATGTGCGTAAATGACACAGTGCCTTTGGTAATTATGTCGGAGCCCTTTCATGGAGCATGCTCTGAGAATCGTTCAATGCCCCTGGGAATGGCTTTCCAGGGAGCTGGGGGCTGCTGCTGGAGCCGGCAAGGCATTGTTATTAAAATGGTCAATAAAAGTGAGAACAAGGGATGGAGGGCAGCGGTCCTCGTTAGGGGAGGGAGGAGAACGAACCGAAACAAAACAGAAAACCAGGCTGGGAGGTGTCCAGAGTTATTTTGGCAGTCTGGGTTTCTGGACCGAGGTGCCAAATCACAGCTGCGTGAGAGACTTATTCCCAGTTTACAGAGGCACCGAACAATCCAGGCGGCATTGTGCTACCTGATTTTTATTTTTTTCGTGCCTATTTTTTTTGTCCTGGAGGGTGGAGATTAGCGCTGGAGTGAAAGGACAGGGAGCTCGTTAGTGCCAGCTCGTTACCTGCCTCCTTGGCCTGCAGCCAACGTGGGGAACAGCCAAGGTGAGAAACATCCATATCCTGGGGACAGCTTTGCCTCCCGAACTCCCTGCCCCATTCTCCCAGCTCCAGGGCTGCTCCTTCCCATCCTCTCTGCTGAACCATTCCTGGGGAGCTCAGACCTCTTCCAGAACTCAAAACATAATTGCTGTACTGTGCAATTTTAATTCTTTAAGCCTCTGACACTGGCTCAGTTTTATTTCTGAATTCCTGACAGTCCGGAAAGAACTTCCAGTGTTGTTCAGAGAAGCTGTGGATGCCTCATCCCTGGAGGGGTTTTAGGCCAGTTTGGATGGAGTGGCTTGGTCCTGTGAGAGGTGTCCTACTCACAGCAGAGGGATTGGAATGGGATGATCTTTAAGGTCCTTTCCAATCCAGGCCATTCCTTGATTCTCAGTTGTAGCAAATCAATGTCTGCAAATGCATCTCTTCAGTCTATTTTTAGCAATCCTTCTTTTTTTGTTGTTTATTTTTACACGGCAAAAGTTACACGAATGGGAGTGGGATCCTTAGGGATTGCAGAGGGTTGGTTTACCAGGCAGAAGTGTCATTAACAGATTTCAAAAGGTTCTAAAGCCCTTCTCTCCCTCAGTCCCAGAAGGAGGACTCGTGCTCGGCGCAGGGCGAGGCCACCCCGCAGCCCAAGCTCTGCCGCTCCTTCACTGGTAAGTTGGGGAGCTGGGGGTGATTTCTTGCCCTCTTCTGCTCACTCTCATCCCTGTGGAATGGCCCAGCAGGTGACAGGGAGGATGTGGGACAAAGTGGGACTCCTTAAATGAGCCTGATGAGTGAGCAAGGAGAGCCGAGAGCCTTCCCAGCCCCGGTGCCCTCTCTCAGCCCAACATGAGATTGGTGTGAGAGGTTTGGGTGGGAAGGGCCCTTTCAAAGCCATCTAATCCAACCCCTCACAAACAGAGACATCTCCAGCTAGGTCAGGTTGCCTCATCCAGCTTGGGATGTAGCTGTTTTAATCCACAGTTTACCAGGAAAACTTAAATTATGTTCTTCCTGAAGAAAACCATGATTGCAAGCAGAGAAGAGTGATAAAACCCATTGTTTCTGAGTAAGCTTTTTTCCCCCCCCAGGGAAAACATGAGCACCATGGCTCTTGACATCGAGTGGTGACAGAGGAGAAGGAGATTGTAGCCCTTCTGTCGTGGTTACATGTTCATCCCCCCCCAAAGTCCCATAATGTGACAACATGACATTCCAGGTGCTCCAGCAGGACACCTGCGTTTTCCAGAGCTGGTTTAAGATAGTCACTGATGGGAATTTTTGTTCTGCAAACTTGCAGGTGGGGACTGACAAAAGAATGATGATATTGATCCAAATCCTTTATGTATTTCAGACTATAAACCTGGGTTTAAATTGCCTTTTTTTGGCTTTTTCTCCCATGGAAACACTGATCTTTGTCTCCTGTTTTCTAACCGGGGAAGTGATCCTTGGAGTGGAACAGTGGATCCCCAGTGAGCACACGGACAGCTCGGTGTTCCTGCATTCCTGCAGCATGGAATGGGAGGGGCCTCTGAGAAGAAGGGTGTTGCTGACAGTGTTTCTCTGCCCACAGTGGGGGACACGAAGAAGGTTCGGGAAGTGAAGGAGAGCCGCTCCAAGTCCGTGTGCGCCATCCCGCCGCCCCAGCCCGGCCGCGCGACCTGGGGAGGCAGGAAGGACCTGAGGAAAGAGCTGACTCTGGAGATGTTCAAACACAAGGGAAGCTCTGGCTCCCCATGAAGGGTCAGACTCCTTCAGGGAGGGCTGCTGGACGTGTAGATAATGTAAATAAGATGCACGTTGGAAAGGACAGCGTGGACAGGGCGGAATATCCGGAGCGGTTTGCGTGGAATGTCGTTCTTATTGCCCAGTTCTGGGTTTTTAGTGGGAACTGAGGGAAAAGCTGCCCAGCTGAGCATCAGCAATGTCAGGGAATGGCTAAGGGAGCATTTCTAAGGAATTTCTAGGAAAAATTATCCCGGGAAAACTGCTGAAACTGCCCACAACTGGTAAGGAAGGATGTTTTAATAAGGTGAGATATGAGATCTTCTCATTAGTTTTCAGGGACAGGCTGAACAGCAGGGAGCATTTGGATTATAGGTTGGGAAAAACTTGATAATCTCAAAGAAGGTTTTATTAGGGGATGGAGGGAAGAGCAGAAACAGCAACAGATTTCTTCTGCCCCTCAGGAACTGATGGATCCTGGCTATGAACATTAATCTCATGAAGCCCAAAGTTAAATGACAAAGTTAAATCAGGTATTGTGTCTTACTTGAGGGGTTGTCCCACACCCAGCCATGGTTCTGCTGATGAAAAATTACTACAGCTGAGTTAAAAGGGAGAAATATGTTCTTATTGATTTTTAAAAACTTATGTAGGGAATGGTTGACCTCAAAGTTAAAATGAGGAAGCTCCAAATCCATACCAGGAGATGAGGGTGACAGCCCTTAAATAGATGGGAAATTTTTCTGAAATGGTTGGTTGGTTGCTGTAAAAATGCTGTAAAAATATTTTGGGGTGATCTGTGCTGCCATAACTGGGAGCTGGGAGTTTGAAAGTGCCAAGAGGGTGACCCAAACCCTGACTGCTTCTCCCAGGAAAGGTGTGAGCCCTTTGCACAGCAGATGCAGGTAAACTCCAGCAACAGGACCTGAGAAGGACATCCCCAGCTTTGAGTAATTTTCTTTGAAACTCCTGGTAAGTTCAAGCCTTTGAATTCTTGTCCTTACTGAACCTGACAGGACAAGTTTTTTTTAGTTTTGCATTGACATTTTTCTTCCTCTTCTCCTTCCTCTGATCCAAGAGTGTTTAATCTGAAAGAGTGGCTCTTTTTGAAACAGCATTAAAAGAAACTGTAGGAATTCACAGACTCCCTCCATGATATTTTTGGGCTTGTAGAAACAGTCTCCTGTGTGCAGAAATATTCCCTTAGGAGACCCCTGCATGCAAGATTGGGTCTTTCATTTTAAATTAAAGGCACAAATTTGTGTGTGTTTGCTTTGCAATGATCCAAGGTCTCATTTTCTTCTGAAAAAAACCCTTTACGGTGTCTGGGCATAAGCTAAGGTGGTTCATGTTGATTTGAAGGTCACTCCATCCCTGAAAATTCACTTCATTGCAAAGGAAAATTGGAGTTTTAAGCAATAGTTGTGTGTTTTATGTGTATATACATACATGTACATATGGATTGATTTTAATAGAGGCTCACTGTCATCTTCAGTTAATTTATTATTATTTTGGTTTGTTTCCTGGTTTAATCCATATGCATGGGAGCCATTTGGATTTGGCTGTACTTGGTTTAGAAACTTGGTCTTCGAGTATGTTGTAATATATGATACAATCAAAGACATTTATAAATATGTTGAAGTGTTTTACATTTCTGTTTCAATTAAACTCGTTGTGTTATGGGATCATCTCTGAGTTATTCCCTCCTTGCATGTCCAACATGCTCCTGGTGACATCATCTGGAGCTGGGGACACTCAGGGGTGTCTCTGGGTGTCATTCCAGGCAGATCCTCTTGGAACTCCTTCAACCCTGGTCAGTGATCCCAAGATCACAAGCAAGGAAAGTGATTGTAACAAGGAAATAAAATTGATGTTGCTGTTCATTGGTGAAAGCCATTGCATACGAGGGAGAGAAGAAAAATCTGAATCTGAAGGTCTTCAGATTTCTGGGGTTGGAATGTCCCTGTTCACCTGCAGTTTAATGTCCTCAGTGTTTAAATTCTCTTTAAATTCTGCACAGTAAACAGTCATAGGAGTTTTTACTAAGGTGGGTCATTTTTATTCTATAGTGGGAGAGCAACAAGGAAATCAAATCAACTTGCTTGTCAAGGAGTTTTTAATCAAGGACAGAGACTGTCATTGGCTAATTCTTGCTTGGGTTTTGTTTGGTGGTTTTTTGGCTGTTTTGTTTTGGGTTTATGCTTTTGCATCTGAACTGTGTTGTTTTTGTCTGAAATACCAGGGTTGTCTGTACCATCTTTGTCTTGCATCCATCTTTGTCATCTTTGTACAGCATCCATCATTTTTTCTGGGCATCAGGCACTTAAATAAGGAGCTTTTCCCAAATGAGATTCCCATCATGCAAAGTCAGTTCTCTGCAATATCATTATGGGCTATCAAGGACCTTGTCAAATGGTGGCTGTTTTGGTGGGGGGAGATTTCTTTGCAATGCTGTTGTAGGCAACAGAAGTGGCTGGAGGAATGCCAGAAAATGGAATGGAAATTTTATCTGATGTGGAAAAAAATGGTAGGAAAACAAAATTCCTCACATTTTTTTGAAATTGTACATTTTCATCTCAATTCAGCACAAGGGACGTTTCCATGCCAGGATCTCCCAGCTCCTGGCAGTTCCAGAGGTTGCTGGCTCCAGGTGTGCAGTGGCTGCAGAGGCTGCTCCAGCCAGCCCCACATTCCCATGCACAGGCACTGACTGGATCCTTCGTGTCCCAGGCCATCATTCCCTTCCAGCCCCACTTCCAGTGCTGGGTCCATCAATACCTCTCTGCTGCATGAACAATTTGCTTGATCTGCAGAGAAGACAATATTCCCTGCAGGACATTTTTTCCCAATGAGTCACACTGCCCTGAATTTAACCTTCTGGATACTGTGGATTTTTTCTTAACATTTCTTTACAAAATATAATAGCCTGGCTAAAGCTTTTATGAAGTATTTTCCAGTGACTTAGTGGCCAAGCCCTCTGACTAGTTTGTATTTCAGCCCAGAATACCTTTGATAATCTTTGCCAGTATCCAGTGTTGGTGGTCTTAAAATTCTACAACTGAGTGGAAAACTGTTAAGTGCTCAGGCTTCAGAGCGTGCCTAATTAATTCTTTCCAGGGTTTTAGTCCTTTAAAAAGTGTTAAAAACATGGATTCAGTGTATCATTGAATATTGCATGGTTCTGTGGAAATAAATTGCATCAGTTTGATTCCTTTAAGAGTTCAGAGTGTTTTTGCTCTGTGCTTACTCTGGAAGTTTACAGGAGTCTGTGGAAAGTTCAGGTTAAAATGGGCAAAAGTTGTTAATGAGGGGGAGTAGCTCGATGGCAAAGTGAGAGCCCAAAAACTACATCAGAAAACTGTGCAAAGACATCAGTCAGCTGCATTTGAAAATCAGGCAAAATCTCCCTTGTACTCACAACTCCAAAAGCATTTCCTCTTGTGAACTTTCATATTTTTATTTTGAGCAGAAAACCACACTTGTGTTTATTTTATTTCATGACTGCTTAAGGAGATTATAATGACTTAATCTTGGGAAGGGCTGGCAGAGCTCGAGAAGCAGGTGAGGCAAATTTGAGCTTTTTTCTCTCCTGACATCAAGTCCTGGAGGGGATTCAGCCTCAGAAGACCCATTAAGGATCTTTCAACATCCAGGCTTATGTGCTTCTTCCAAGAGACGTGGAGACGGGAGAGATGAAAAGGGAGCATGTGATGGAGATGAACTGGAGATTATTGTTTTAATGCAGAATGAAAGGGGCAAATGTCAACATGGGTATCTATTGCTCTCCCTTCCAGCACAGCTCAGACTGGGGATTGCTCTTTGTGAAACCATGGGGGACTTTGGTGGCTTTTCCAAGGTGAAGTTGGCAGTGCTTGGGTGCTCTTGTTGTGGTCTGGTTGGCTTTGCTGTCCCTGATGTCTTCTCACTCTGAGGTTTGGGGAGAAAACAATAAAAGGAGAGACTTGAGAGAAATTCACTCACCTACCTAAGGGAACACCATGTGGAAGGTCTTTTGGAGCAGGACAGGTCACAGAACCATGGGATCATTTACTTTGGAAAAGCCCTTTAAGAACATGGAGCCCAACCATTCCCCCGGAATTGCCAAGGCCACCACTGACCTGTGTTCCCAAGTGCCACATCCACGGAGCTTTTAAATCCCTCCAGGGATGGGGACTCCACCACTGCCCTGAGCAGCTTATTCCAGGATTTCACCACCCAGGATCATCAGGACAAGCTCCAAGGAAGAAAGGTCTGCAGATCTCCAAAGGGACTCAGTGAAGTCTCCAAAGGCAGCCCTGAAAACTTATCTCTTTATCAAATTCCAAGAAATCCTCTGCTTTCCACATGAGAGAGTGAAAGTATGTTGATCTATCTACATAAAATGTAAATTTTTTCTGTGAGCGTGGATCAAACCACAGGAAATAACAACATTGATGTGCTGATGGAGTCTTTGATCAATTCAAAGGTGAAACACCCAGTTCTGTGAAAAATCTGAACTGACTTGCCCCAGCTCCTTACTAGGATATGTATGTTTTGGAAAGTCACAATTTTGGATTAAAAGCTTAAGGGGAAAAAAACAATCCTCAGGGTCAATTAGGAATTAATAAAATTCTCAGGATGCAATTTTACCTTCCATCCACTGAAGTCCTGGAGCTGCCCATGGTGGCAGCACTGTGGATAAGAGGGTGCTGAAGGCAGGTCCCTGCTGGCACCAGGAGAGGCAAAGGGGGGAAGGGATGGTTGTTTTCCTTGGGAGTTAAATAGTGTTTGTGTCTGCCTTTGCATGGAGCTTGGTGCTGGGTGGTTCATTCACCCCCTGGCTTTGGTGTGGCATTCCAGAGATCCCAACACAGACTCCAAAGGACAACCAGCATCATTTCCACTTTCTACAGGCTCTGGGAGAGACTACATGGTCTCATTGCCCAGGAATGTGTTTTGGATCCTGAAGATGATGAGGGCATGCTTGGGGCTGTGACAAGGAATCACAGAATCATCCTGGAATCACAGAGTGGTTTGGATTGGAAGGGACCTTAAAGATCATCCTGTTCCAAACTCTGCCATGGGCAGGGACACCTTCCACTGGACCATGTTGCTCCAGTCCCTGTCCAACCTGTCTTTGAAAAGAAACACCTGTCAGGAGTGGGATTTCAGAGCATGGAGGCACATTTCAACCTTGGCAACTCAATTCCTATTCCACAGCCTAGGAATTTGGAGGATGTTTGACTGGGCACAAGGCATCCTGTGAAGTGCCAAGGCTGGGCACCAGCCTCAGCCACTCAGGGTTCTTCTGCCAGTGGGCCCCAGAATTCCTGAGGACACTTCCAAATGGCAAACAGCACTAACTCGAGATGTGCAGTAGCACAAATCCAGTAGTGCCAAAGACAGCTGGCTCAAAACACACCCAGAAATGTGCAAGTGTGCATTAATCCTTTCCTAAAAACAAAAATACACAAGTGCCCACTTTGCATTTTAATTTTATGTAATTGCAGTGTGAGCTACAAAAAAATCCTCACTCCTGGTGTGCAAATCCCTATTTTCACCCAGCTCTTCTGAGCGTTGCCAAAGCTCCTGTCAGTCATGTCCAGCTTTGAGGAGGAAATCACAAGAAGAGATGGCAAACAATTGTCCTTGTCACTTCAGACAGGTTTAACCAGGATTGTGTGGTAGTTAAATGGCTGATTGGAATTGCACTAATTGATTATTTAGGTGATGGATAAGTTGTACTTTGTATTTAATCAACCGTTTTATGTTCAATACAAGGAGCTCATCTCATTGTAGCAGTGAAGCCCCAGTGCCTGTGAGATGGGTGTGTTATTGCTGCTCAAAACTATGGAAAAAGAGTGGATATGTTGGGATGAGGTGGGAAAGGGTAATTTGTGCAGGAATGGGATGAGTGGAGGTTCAGGGAGGGTTGATCACAAGAACCTACCTGGAAACCCCTTGCAGTAGCTGGGAGTGTTTCCAGTGGAATGGCAGGACCAGGGGATGGACAGGGTCTGTTTATTCCTGCAGAATCCCAGCTCTGTGGCTGAGTTTTGACCCTGCAGGGTGGTAAATCTGCACCCTGTCCCAGCTCTCCTTTCTCCCTGTGTCAGTGAAGGGAATGCTCTGGATCCTGGATCTTGTGGAATTCCTCACATGCTCATCATGGTCAGGCTAAACCAGCAGCAGCTCTGCCCCTGGGACAGTGAGGGAGAGAGGTCTAATGTGTTGTTTAACAACTACCCCTGCAATATTTAAGAAATACAATGCAGAGGATAAAACAAATTATTATAATTTAAATTCTGCTGTGCTTATAGAAGATTGAGTACATTCATCACTCTTTATGCCTCAATGAGAACAACATGAAGTCCCATAGGATAGGGAAGTCAAAATAATCTCCCCCCTGTATAGAGCAGGTCAGGACTAAGGCTAAGGTTAGAAAATCAGAACTTGATTTTTCAGTGTAATTTAAATTTCTTCTCCCAGCCTCCTGGCATGTCACAGGAATATAGTTATTGCCCTACAGAAATTATAATTTTCTTAGTCTGGCATCCCATTCCTGGCAGTGATCTGCAGCAGATGCTCCAGCAGAAGCCAAAAACATTAGGAAGCAAATGGCAGTGAAATTCCATGCAGGAATGTCCTTGTTCCATGGAGACACTTCTCCCACAGCAGGCTGGGTGGGTGGGAGGGGTGTGGATCCATATAATCCACTTTTCCGTGGCAGGAGGGAGAACATAATTTACAGCTGCAGGAGACACCCCAGTGTGTCTGTGGGGGCACCTGCTTGGATGCTCCTTGTCCAGCTCCATGTGGACTTCCCTGGTACAAAGGTGTTGACTGCCACACCTCCAAGAGGCCTGGTTTATTTAAGATCTCCCAGTTTTTAAATGTTTTTCTTGGATCCCTGGGGCTGCTTTCTGTAAAAGCTGCATCGGAGTTTTGCTCGGAGGAAGGAGGAGACGCAAATTCCAGAAGTGCCACTTGTGGGGACACAGTGAGAGGTGTCACCACAGTGGCTGAGGACACCACGGGCTCCATGGTGTGAGGAAAACCTTTGAGTCCCCCTCTGCTCATCCGTGCAGGGAGGGGTGGGAACAACTCCACGGTGTCCCGGGAATTCTGCACTCGTGACCCAGAGCCGTGTCCTGAGGGCTCCCTGCTCCTCCAGCAGCAGCAGCAGCCGTGTGTCCCCTTGGAGGGCTCCCTGCCCTGCCCAAATGCTGTTTGTCATGATCCCTAATGCCACAGCTGCTTGCTTATGCCAGGTCATCTGCTTTTATTAGTGCTGCTCTACCACCACCCCCTGAAACTCACACCAGCCAGGAGATCGTTATCCACATCCAAAAATAGCATTCCTCCAGCCCTGCTCTCCCAGAGACCCGGGAAACTTGGGGGTTTTCCTCCTTTTCTGATTCCCAGTTGTGCTGGTTTCCTCCCTGCTGCCCCATGAAGGCCGGAGCAGCTGCCCTGGCAGCCGGGATCCTCGGGGGCACCGGGGTGCTGCTCTTCCTCGTCGCCTTCGGGACGGATTATTGGCTCCTGGCCACGGACACCTGCGGGGTCTTCGAGCATGGGAACAGCACTCTGAGCACCGAGGGGGTGAGCTCTCAGTCCTTGTGCTTTGAAAGAACTTACCTAAATAATTTCAAATCTAAAATTTGGAAATCTGTGATTGTATTTACGCTCAGTGAAAGTGATCTGTTAATGTAAAATGTCAGCCTGAGGTGAAACTTTCAATTCTTTAAAATCCAAACTGGCTTTTCCATAAAATTGAGCATTTTGACTGGAGTAAAGTGTGTTTAGGAAACATTAAGACGGCACCTCTGTAATCTGGCAGATATGAACATTAGAGAATGAAAGGCAAAAATGTAAGAGCTTTAGTTGTTGACAGCATTTCCCTCTAAAGACAAAAGATATCTCCTGATATTTACCATTAAAAGATTTCTCCCTCTGTAGTCTCTTCATTTAAAACTATTTTATGTTTAAAAGTGTGGGGCTTGGCAATCACTTCCATCTGAAGTGATACAGCTGCAGCACAGACACCAAACGAAAGTGAACGTCAGACACAGAGCAGAGCCCATTCTGCCCATCCAACCAGTGGCCTGGATATCCTCCAAGTAAGATTTGTATAGGATTTTATTTAGCAGGAAATGTAATTTTCAAGGGACAGTTTGGTATTTTAGTGCTAAGGGCTGCTGTTGCTCGTTTATAGATCCCTCAAGTTGGATTTTCACTGCACTTGCTGTTGTCTAACTCTTCAATGAAATAACAACCAGATCAGTTCCTCGAGCCACCCACTCCCCCAAAATGTTTTTGTGCTGATCAATGTGTGGTTTCCATTACAAAATGACAGGAAGATCCTTGTTGTGTGCAGACTTTTTGCTGCTTCAAAGTTCAATCCAATTAGGTTTGATTTTTTTCCTGGTGCAGTGAGTCACCCTGGGTAAGCATCATGATGCCAGCAAGAAATATTTTTCTTTCATTTCAGAATCCCATAATCAAATGTGGGGCACTGTTTGTTTGAATCATGGTTCCAAATGACTTCCTCTATGTAAAGAAAAAAAATATGATGGAAAAAATGCCTGGAGAAGTGAAACAAAGACACGGTCTTTAGTTTCAAGCAGCTCAGTAAAGCCCAGGGATGGCACAGACAGAGAAGTTCCACTTGTTTTTCATGCACTTGGGAAGTGACAGTGTTAATTGTTTCATGGTTTAGTTGTTTTTTAAAGTGGAGAGAGCAGAGATGATGCACTGCACGACACAAATAAGCATCTCAAACATTTCAGAGACGCTCTTGGCCAAGTGTTGGGGAGCCTGAAGCTGAGGCAGTGACTTCAAAAGCACCAGGCAGAAATAGGAACTGCTCTTATTCTTCCCTCTGAGCTATTTTATTGCTATTTCAGACACTTTCTATTATTTCTATTTCTGTTACTGGTTGTGGATAACAGGCTCTGTTTTTACCTTCTCTGCCCTTCCTTAAGCTGTCAAATCCTGTCCCTTACAGATAAGGATGGGCTGAGCATCTGGCAAACTCAGTGAAATGTGCCGTGGATGCACCAAGTCAGAGCCACCAGCTGAGGAAGTTTCAGGGCTGAATGTTCCCCTTGTCATAGCCAAAGGACTTGACTTTACTTTACTTTATCCTGAAAGTAAAAGGAGAATCAGGTCAGAGCTCTGGAAGCTGCCATAATGTGATGCATAGAAACATTGAGGCGAGGGGAACAGATCTCTGGGGAGAATGTAGAGCCCCTTCCAGTGCCTAAAGGGGCTCCAGGAGAGCTGGAGAGGGACTGGGGACAAGGGATGGAGGGACAGGACACAAGGAATGGCTTCCCACTGCCAGAGGGATATTGGGGAGAAATTCTTCCCTGTGAGGCTCTGGCACAGGGTGCCCAGAGAAGCTGAGGCTGCTCCAGCCCTGGAAGTGTCCAAGGCCAGGTTGGATGGGGCTTGGAGCAACCTGGGATAGTGGAAGGTGTCCCTGCCTGTGGCAGGGGGTGGCACTGGATGGCTTTAAAGTCCCTTCCAACCCAAACCTGTCTGTGACAGGATAAGTACCTCTAGCACCACTCTATTGAGTCCCATCTCCTTTCTCTGGTCCACAGGGCCCATTCCTCTATGGACATTCCTCATTCTTTATAAAACATAACTTTGTCACAGTCCTGTCTCCTTTACCAAACTGTGTGTGAGGAAGATAAAACTGGTTAGAGGATAATTTTAATAAATTCTTTGATAAATCTTCCATGACTAAACTTTGCAATATCCTCCCTTCAGGAAAGAGCAAACCCTGCTCTCAGGTCAGGTCTGGGGGTTGGAGGAAGGTGTTTGAGAAGTAGAACACGCCCAGAAGGCCCAGCCTCCCTGACATTCCCATCCAGCTCTGGCCAGCAGGGGTGTAAGGACAGCAGAGAAAGAGGCAAATGGTTTGTGCAGGTCTGCAGGACAATTTGTTATCAGAACATTTCATAGCTGTGACACGGCAGAAAGTCGAGGACAGCAGCTCCTCCCTATTCCTCAACCCCTCCAAAACTGACTCAAAAAAGCAAACTAAAACCTTATAAAAAATTAAATCAACATCTGTCTAAGAAAAAGACACACTCTTTGTACCATGATCCCCCCTGTTTCAGCTTGGACTTTCATTTCTCCCCAGGCTGAAACTCCGACAGAGGTTGGGAAGGAGATCCTCACTTTCCACCACGAGGGTTTCTTCTGGCGGTGCTGGTTCTTTGGTGAGGGCCACCCTGAGACCATCTGGTCCTTCTGGTACAGTGAGTACAATGCCACCACTCTCTATCCACAGCATTCCCTCACAGTTTAATGGGGAAAAAACACAGGAATGCTCCCAGGGATGTGGAGATGGTTTTTATTTCATTTTTGTCATTCTCATCTTCTGTCAGAAGCAAACCTGGATAACTTTTTGTGCCCTTTCTGTGCTCTTTTTTTGAATTGGAGTTTGGTCTCAGAGGGTTGCTTGCAGAAATGGAGGAACCTCTTGATGCCATTTAATTTATCACGAACAAAGTTGTGTGAACTGGTGGCCTCCACCAGCAAGGAGAACCCTTCCTTCCTCCCCCTCCCTCTCAATACCTCTTGATGTTTGTGTTCAGCAAACTTCTGTAAATGTGAGCCCATGCCCTTCCTGGCATTGCTTTTCTGTCCCTGTTTTCTACCTTCCAGGTGCTCAGCATTCCCAGCTCCCACTGATTCCAGCCCTGGGAAGGCTGGAAGTGCACATGTGTGGTGTCCTTGTGTGCTCAGGACCAGTGGTGCACCATGAAAAGCCATTTTAAGATCTTGCCTGTTTGCTTTTTAAGATCATTGAAATTACAGTTGAGAATAAGCAGAGAGGGATGCAAAATCCTTTAATTTTTTGAAAATACATTCACTGTTCAAAAACAAATTGAAGGAGAGGGTGAAACCTCTTCTGTAACAGTGGTTGGTGCCAACCTGGTGGCACTTGTGCAGTGAAGGGTTGGCCCAGTGAACCAGGTGCTTCCACCAGGAATAGGAAAGGAGTGAGACCAGCCCAGGACATGCCTGGGCACCAGCCCTGCTGGGGGCCACAACTCTACAGTAGGATTTGGGATAAAACCACCCAGATTTTAAATAAGTTCTGCAAAGGCTTTAAACACCACAAGAACCTTGGCCTTGTGCCCACCGAGGCCTCAATGGAAGATGATCCTGTGGCTGTGGAGCAGCACAATCACCTCAGAGGGCACTTCCCTGCAAATAATGCAGGTTCCCACACTAAATTTACTCTGCAGTGATTAAAATTTCAAATGACTTCTCCATCCCCCAGCCCCTGACCTGTTTCCTGTAAAATCTTGCAGGAATACTTCCCGCCACCGTTCAACTGAACAATGGGAGGTTTCTCACACGAGAAGTTTGTGATAAAAAAGGACAGGCTTGAGACAGGGAGTTTGCTACTGAATTACATTATATGGAAATACATAATATAATTTTACCTGAAGTAAAATGAGTCACTCTGGTAACTGGCAAATTTTTTGCTACTTCTTTAGGTATTTATTATAATAGGATTGATCATGGCAAATTAATTTGCTGCTCTTGTGGATGTAATAATTAATTCAATAGGTATTCCATAGTCAATTTAGCATGAACTAATGTCCACCTATTATAAAGTGCTCCTTTGAGCTGGGGAACATATTTAAATAAGTGGCCAACCATTAATTAATTCATTTAACATTCATTCTATTACTGTTAATCATGATAAGCCTCAGTGGTATTAATATTGATGGGGCACTTCCATTCTAATTGTGCTTTTCCTTCTCACCAGCTGGAGGTCTTGGAAGTACCTTGTTCTGGTACCTAAACACTTTGACCCTTCCAGGTGGTCAGGCACATTCTCTGGAGGAAAACAGTAATGAGAATATTGACACTGACTTCAGTTCTTCCATCTTTCATGACTTTTGTCCACCTCAGACTCAGGTTATGAAGATGAGAAGATGTGAAGGAAGCAGGCTCAGATCCTCTGATACCTCCCCTCTTTCATAATTCTTATTTCTGTTTTTATTTTTCTCTCTAGCCAAGATTTGTTATTCTTTTTTCGTCCCCAGCCTTCTGATTTCACTGAGGGTTTTGCACAGCAGCACATCACCATCTCAATAGTGTATCTGTGATTCTGCAGGAAATGAAAGCAAGCAGGGATTTAATTCTTTCTTTCTCTTCATCTTTTCCAGCCAGCCAAGCACACCCCAAGTTCTGCATGCATGGCTACCTCTTCCCCATGCCCATTGCTCTCGGGCCTTTCCCCCATCCCTCCTATGACACAACCGCAGGTGAGTTCCTTTCCTTCTCCCCCAGCAGCTCCTTTTCCAAGGAATCAGGCAGAGATCTGGGATGTGTGTCAGTGCTGGGGTTCTCCTCTTATAAATGCACACGGCCAAGCATGGCCAAGACCTTTGGAAAGCTCCTTTACAAACCAGCCCTGCTTGGGTGGCTGCCCAAGCACATGTTGAGAGGTTCTCCCACGTTTTCTCTCCTCCAGCCCAGCAGTGCTGGATGGGCTGTGCTCCCTCCTGCTGGGTGCTCAGCACCTACTCCTATGAGCAGAGCAGGAGGATAAATCCACTCTCTCCCACCTCCTCACTCGCTGGGAAGAGCTGGAGCCAGACCACCCAAGCTCAGCCCAGTGCTGACTCGGTCCCAGAATCTGGTTTCCTGGGATAGCTCAGGTGTTGATTTGTTGCAAGACAAAATAAACAAGCACTGGAAAATCAGTTAAAGACCAAATTGTGAGAAAATCCATGTAAGTGACTGGCTTATTTTTAAAGAACTGAACACTACGCAGTTGGAGAGCTCCCTTTCAACTGGGTCCCTTTTTATTTATGTTTCTCTATATTTTCTGAGTTCTTTAATGAATCAGCTGCTGTTAGGAATTTTAATTTGCTAAATTGGTGGCAGCAGTTAGAATTAATTCAATGATCTTTTTTGAAATGAATTGATTTCTTTAAATAGTGTGCATCAGTCTGCCTTGCCTCCGGGGATGCAGGGCAGACGTTCTGCACAAACAAACATCTTGACCTTTTCCGTAGCCTTTAGCAGTACCTTTTTTTAGTTTTTTTTTTTTTTTTTCTATGAGAAATTAATTTAAAAAAAAAATATTGTCAGTAGGAGCATGTGAGGGAGAGCAGCTCGTTTCTTCGGCTGTGCTGTGCAGGATTCCTGCCCCGGGGAGCGCTCCGTGGTGTCAAATGGATGCAGGGACCTGTGGAGGGAGAAGGAGGAGGAGCTGGTGCAGGACGTGCGGCAAACACGCGGGATGAGCACTGGGATTGTTTCTGCTTGGGAGGGACGGGCACGGCGTCCAGGTTCTGAATGATCCTGCTGACAAACACACACTATTTTTTTCCGTCCTAAATAAAGGGCGCTGGAGGCATCTGTCCCTGCCCGTCAGCCCCGGCTGTGAAACCCTCCCCAGCTGCCTCCCAGACGTGTCCCCCGGGACAGTCCCGGGACGAGCTCGATGTTCTCAGAGGTGTTTTCCGACCTTGATGGCTCTGTGAAAGTGCCGGGGAGGCGAGGGCAGCTCCCCGGGGCGCTGCGGGCTCTGCCTGTCCCCGTCAGCCCTGGGGACATGCGGGTGGCTCAGGCTCCACATTTGGGGCAGGGGGAGCACGGGGCTCCTGCCCTGCCCCACTCCTCTGCAAAGCCCTCGGGGGGAGCAGCCGCCCTTTCCTTTCTAACCAGTCCCTCCTCATTTGCAAACGCTGACAAAACAGGAGGCTGTCCAAGGAGAGGGGTCCTCCAGCTATTACCTGGTCCAGAGATAATTCTGCCTTATCTGCATCCTCTTAGGCTCCCTGAGAGAAACGGGTGACGGGAGGTTAAACATGAAAATGAATTCTGCGGTTTTGGAGAGTTCAAGATACTTATCTCTCCCTAAGTGGCTCTCCTGACAAAATGGTTTGAAATGAGGAAAACGCATCTTCTCTGTATCATTTTTCTTTCAAGTGTGAATCATTTCAGCATTACCTACTCGCTCGTGCTCGGCTTAAATCGAGCTGGAGCTTCTGGAAAACAACGGCCAGGGCGAGATGTGGTGGTCCAAGGGACCAGATAGAGCAGGGAGTGGGGAACAGGGTGTCAGAGGGTCTCTGCTGGAAGACCACCACCTTTGGATAAGGTTTATGGCAGTGTTTGGAAGACACTTGGCTGCTGGGAGACTTAATCAGTGGGCTACATCCTATCCTATCCCATCTGGTGATGGACCAAGCTTGCTCAGCTCTGCCTGGGGAGGCTGTATGAAGTCATAGCCAAACCTCCAAATTCCTTGCATGGAGATGCAGCTGCTCCCTGCCCCGTTCTCTTTCCTGGAGTCAAACAAGGCCATTAATGGGGGAACTCATGAGCTCCTGTTTTCCCTGCAGTCCTGCCAACAAACACGGCCTTTATTTTGAACCAGGACCCTGGCACCTTCCTGAAGTGTTAATTAAAGTGGAACAAAGCTCTGGTCTGATTCCACCTCTCCAAATTTTGCTATTTTCTTTCCTTTCTTGCCAAGCTTTTCCACCCTTCCCGGTACAGCTAAGAATGGTGTCCTTTCCTCCCACCCCTTTTTTTTTGGTGTGCTTCCCTGGCAAACCTTCCCAACCCTTTTGGCCTCATTCCAGTCCCATTCTGTAGGGCATGACATTCCCCCTGAACCCGTGGCTGTTCCAGGTGTCCTGGCAAAGCCAGAGCCTCAGCTCTGCCTGACGCGGCAGCCTCGCAGGTTGTTGTTTTTACTGTTGCTACAGCAGGAGTTAAACATGGAATCATTAAGAAAAAAGACCCCTGAGGTTGAAGAAAGCCTCTTTCCATCTTCTTTCTCTGGCTTTGCTCCTGTTGCAGTGTACAGAGGATTTTGGACGGCGTTCATCCTGCTGGCCGTGGCTGCCGGGCTCGTGGGGGGGCTCCTGCTGGTGTGTGGGGTCCCCTTCGCCAGCGCCCGCTCCTACAAAGTCGGGGGAGGATTCCTGCTGCTCTCAGGTGAGGGGGCACAGCCAGGGCAGGGTGGCTTTGGAAGGGGAGGCACGTGGGGAGGAGGTTCTGCCATGGGAGATGGGGCTCTGATGGGAGCAGCAAATGGTTTCCTTCTCCACTGGGATTAAACTCCTGTGAGCTCTGAGTGACCTGGTCCAGTGTCCAGTGTCCTTGTCCGTGGCCTTTATGGTCTTTGAGGCCCGTTCCAACCCAAACCATTCAGTAATTCCATGATTCTGTGCTCAGCCAGTCTTTAGCAAGATAGTCCTTAGTCCTAGCAAGGATGAGATTTTTGAAAATCACCATTTTTTAACTATTCCTCTATGCAACCCTTTTATTTTAGTAAAGGCTGCAGGTGTGTTAAGCCTTGGGCAGCATCAGCCCTGTTCAGTTCCCCAAAGTCAGGCTTTGCATTTGGGCTGCTCCTGCCTCTGCTGTTAGCTTTGATAGAGCTAGAAACCCACAGAGTGATGAAAGGCAAACCCCGTGATCCAAAATGGGAGGGCTGGCTTAAGGAGACCTGAAAAGATGAAACGATGGCACTGCAGGAAAATGAATTAAAAATAGGCATTTATTCATTTTTCCCACTGCTGTTACCAATGATTCCACTGAATTATCACTTGGGCTTTTTCCTTTTCTGTATTTGAGAGGAATAACTGGCTTCAATAGTAGAAATACTTGATTTATACCAGTGACTCAAACTCAGAAAAAAGCTCTTTTATGACTCAAGCAGCCACAAGCTGGAGCTCAGTTGAGCTGCGCCAAGTAAAGAACTTCGTAATGAAATCAGGCCTTTCTCTGAAAAACCACTGCTTAATTACAGATCCTTCACCAGCTCCTGCTTCCTCATATCTGGCATAAATCGAACATGAGACACTGTCTTTGCTTTCAGTTTGGGCTTTGAGTATGACCAGATTTGAGGAGCCTGAAAACATTAATGAAAATATTTAACAAGAAAAGTCCTGACATTGACCCATGTGCCCAAATGCCACATCTTCACAACTTTTAAATTCCCCTAGGGATGGTCGTTCTACCACTGCCCTGGGCAGCCTGTGACAGAGATGGACAATGCTTTCCATGAAGAAATTCCTCCTGATGTCCAACCTCACCCTCCCCTGGCCCAGCCTGAGGCCGTTCCCTCTCCTCCTGTCCCTGTTCCCTGTTCCCACAGCCCGACCCCCCCGGCTGCCCCCTCCTGTCAGGGACTTGTGCAGAGCCACAAGGTCCCCCCTGAGCCTCCTTTGCTCCAGGCTGAGCCCCTTTCCCAGCTCCCTCAGCCTCTCCTGGGGCTCCAGCCCCTTCCCAGCTCTGTTCCCTTCCCTGGCCACGCTCCAGCCCCTCCATGTCCCTCTTGTCCTGAGCTGCCCCAGGGCTGGAGGGGCCCCAGCAGTGCCAGCACAGGGGACGGGCACTGCCCTGGGGCTGTGTCACACCATGGCTGGCATGGTTCGGGGGCCATTGGCCTCTTGCCCACCTGGGCACCCCTGGGCTTGTGTCCAGCTGCTGGCACCAGCACCCCCAGGGCCTTTTCCACAAAGAGATTCCCAGCCATGCTGCCCCAAGCCTGTAGTTTTCCATGGTGTTGCTGTGATCCCATAATGGATAATGATCCAAGGGCTGTACCAGGGCAGGCAGCTGTCTCTCCCCATCTGTAGTCCAGGTTCCCAGGAGGCAGCAGATGTCCCTGAGGAGTGTGTCCAGCCTGCACATTGGGCAGAAATATCACAGAAATATCACAGAATCACAGAATACACATGCCAAGTAATACTCAACTGTCTTCCTTTTTTTTCTTTCATTGTTTTTCCACTTTATTTGACTACTCCTTGATTAAAAGGCTGGGGTTTCGAATGTGACACTTTTTAGAAGAGCTGATTATGCATCACATAAACCTCTTGGCATTAGACAAAGATGCTGCTGTTAAAATTGAAGTTTGTATTAATGCAGCTTCAATCTGAGCAGCAATCATTGTTATTAACAGTCATTCTGGGGAACGAGTTCAGCTGGAAGACACTTCCTACTATATTTTCCATTCAAATGATAGCAGAAGGATTCAATGTATTTTTCAGCAAAGTTTTCTTACTGTTTCAACTGATCCTTTTATTCAGGGGGAAGGGGGGGGGCTTATCCTGATCTCAGACCTCTGGATCCTGCTTGGCCCTGGCTTCTTGATGGATTTGGGTTGCATCCTTCCATGGTTATTTTCTCGTTATCCCTTCTAAAAATATTTTGCATAATTGCACTAAGCAGTAGGAACAATGGATTTAACACAGCCTCAAGTCCCCAGCCATCCCTTTCCTTCGGATAGCAGGATGTGGAGAGATGATGCAGGAGAAAGCGCCTCTTGTCTTCTAATCATGGCCTGTGGGTCAGTGTTAATTAACCTCCCTTGCAGAAATGATCTCTCCTTGAGGAAGTGTGAAAAAGCTGGCAATCTGCAGAGTGGGAATGTGGTCTGGCAGTTGGATGGGGAGATGGAGCACCAGGACTGCGGGATGTCCCGGCCTTGCAGGGAACCCTTCACTGGCAGCTTTGTTCTGCCCACAAACTCCCCACTTTTGGGACAGGTCGTGGTTATTTATTGCAAAATGATGTCACTTTTCCCACCAAAAGGCTCTAAAGGCACAATTGGTGCAAATGCATTCCCAAACATTTATGGGTGACCAGCCTGGCACGGTCCTGAGGAGGGTTGTGTGTCCCTCTGTCTCAGGGGGAGTCCAGTGCTGAAGGGTGGGGTTCGTTATGGTTCAAGTGGATCCCTTTGGATTTCCCTCCAAGATGCCTTTTATTTACTCTGCATTCCAGAGGGCAAATCTGACTGTGCCAGGTCCCATAACCAATGGACTGCTCTGGGAGGCATTTCTGAGAGCCTTTCCAAAGCACTGGAGCCACTTCTCTGGATTTCCTCTGCTGGGTCACTCTGGAAAGAGCTGGAGCCCATCTGACATTTGCTGGTGATGCCTTTGCACATCCACAGCCCCAGCTGAGCCAGCCTTCTCCCAAAAGCACCTGGAATACCTGAGCCAAGAGCCAGCATGCTGCTTTCCTTCCAGCATTTGCCATCTCAGAAGGAGCTTCAACGCTTCCAGGGGGTGTCAGATCCTGTCCAGTGCCTGATTATCCCCTTGTTTCAATAGTCAGAGGACAACATGGTCAATTGTCATTAAAATGTCACTGGGAGGGATGGGTGAGCTCTGTGCTGCAGCTTCTGGAAGCTCTTTGAGTTGCTGAGCTCTTTGCTTGTGCTCCTTCATTTTTCCTACCTTGTGCTCCTCGGTTTTCTTTTCCTTTGGGCATTTTAGAGACCAAACTTAGAGGTGCAGCACTGGCCCAGGTTGCCCAAAGAGGCTGTGGATGCCCCATCCCTGGAAGTGTTCCAGGCCAGGTTGGATGGGACTTGGAGCAACCTGGGATGATAGGTCACATCCCTACCCATGATGGGACCAATCTGTTCTTCAGAGCGACCCGACAGCATGGAGAAAAAGGCAGATTTGCCAGTCCTGTGAGTTAAAGGCCTGAATGTTTTGCTCAAATTCTGCTTCCCAAATGGAGCAGCTCCACATTGGCAGTCTCAGGCTCCCCACGTGCAGTGAAGGCTGACAGTTATGGAAGGGCAGCTGAAGGTCATCCCTCCATTTCCTCGTTATTAACATCCTTAAGAGGCAACGAGCGAGAGAGGAGAACGAGTCAAAGTTCATTATTCTCCTAATTAGCAGATTACACAAAAGTTCAGTAGCTTCCCCAGAATAAGAGTTAAAGATTGAGTTCACTCACCTGTCCCCACAATTAGCAGCTATAAAGGTGTCACAAGGAAATAAAGTGAGAGAAGGGAAAAGCTCCAATTCAGCCACACGGAAGATGCAGCTCTGCTGGGAGAGGGGGATGGAGCTCCGGGCTCCCAGATCTGCAGCACACAAAGGAGACAGATTTAACACCCCACTGCAATTTTCTGGCAATTAGCCCCTCCCCAGAAGATGCTGTTGACCTCATCAGCCTGGAGATGGAGTTTCACAGTTAATTTTTTCCAGTACCATCCTAACGAACAGAGGCAAAGAGGGAGAAAGGGGACAAGGAAAGGGATCACTTGGGTAATTATCCAGTGGAGAAAGCACAGGGATGCTGAGAGGAGCATGGAGATGAGGTTTGTTGAGGTCTTCACTTACCCAAACCCAACATACACCCTGTCTCGGGTGTGAGTGCCAGTGCCAGTCTCATTTTTAGGGCAGAAAATGACATTTTTTCAGTTTCTCATTTTCTGCCCAAAGCAGGAAAGAATCTGTGTCTCTACATCCAACCTGGCAGGAAACAAAGATGAGTTTCTGCTGTGTCCAACACTAAAAGTCCCAGAAAGGAGAGGGTAAAGCAAAACCTGTTCAACAGATGAAAAATCCCAAATACGACAGCATTTTAAAATAAAACCGCCAAACCCTTTGGAAATATGGGAGTGAAACATCCTGATTTTCTCATGATGAAGAGGCTGCTGGTGGCTGTAAGTGTGACAAATTCTAGGCAGGTTCAGGTTCATTTCTGATTGCTCCAAACAAGCATTTCTGGCTGAGCAGCCCTTCCTGAGCTCCCGCCATTCTTTGGCTGCACCTGCCCTTCTGATTTTCTCTTCCCACGGAGAACATGGTGTAAATCCCAGGGATTCTTCATCACTCAGCTGTAATTATTCCAAGGAAGAAGACTGCTTGCTTTTCATATTCTTGTCATTTGCCCAGAGTGTGAAAACATTCTTAATTTAGATGCCATGGCCATGCCATCACCTCCAGTACCTGTTTAATAATAAATCCTTCCATACCAAAACCTGGAGCTTCTCCTGAGGCCAGAGGAGGGACCAATTCCCATTCCTTTTCTCCTGAAGAGGTTGAGGATGGTGCCACCCACACATGAGACTTCCCACACCCTCCTCTCAGTAAGAACTGGAAGGTTTTGATCTGATTACTTCAAAAAATGATACTTAGGCCATCTAAATTGTCCTGGGAGAAATCAACACAAAATTCCTAGTCATTTAAAGCAAAATTCCAAAGTAGTTTTCCATACCCACGTTCTCTGTCCCACTGGGGCTGCGCTTTCATTTGCGTCTCTTACGGTAGGTATTATAAGTTAATGAAATAGAAATTGATCTTTAAAGGAGCACTTTTCAAGGTTCAGTTGCTATCTAATTAATTTAATTTTAAATTACATCAGTAATAAAGACTTAATTGCCTTCTTATCAATACATTGTATTTTGTAAAGGACATGCGACTATTTGAAGACGCCATCGTTTTCTTATAGCAGAATAATTGGTATTTTAAGCATACAACTATCATAGTAAGTATAAAATATTTATTTGTGCACTTAATTTCAAGTGGTATCCAAACCTCAATGAACATGCAAATGTTCCAGCAGCTGCTGTTTAACTCCTTGCCTGCCTCTCCAGGAAAAGCAAGGACTCCTCCACGTCACAGAGAACGGCTGGAATATCAGTGTGGGGTGATGGAAAGAATATTTCTATGGCTACACCAATTTTTGATTGATAAGATTGCATTTTTTTAGGGCATGGGAGGCAGTTTAGTAAATGCAACAGCTTAGGGTGTGGAACTGCAACTTCTGTCTCATTCCTGGTGAGGACTTTGAAGCCTCTTGCCTTCCTGTGAGTCTTGTTTTTGTGTCTGAGATGTTTTTATAGCCATTATAAACAGAATCACAGTAAAACACAGACATGTTTTCTCTGACTGAAGATTCAGTAACCTTCCTAAGCAGATAAGTCAATGTCAAGCTTTACCTCTTTGCTTTCCTTAGCAGAAGAGCTGGATTTTGGAGTGTATAAGCTGCCAGGAAGAATAATTAAATACACCACAACTACCTTTGATTTAAAAATGGCAAGGGGAGAAATTAAATCCTGCAGAAGCCACAACACATCCACAGAACTGTGTGGTAACTTGTCAACTAAATTAATTTCGAGCTGTTCACTTCAACCATAAAAATAATATAAGCTGTGATGTATTTCTTTCATATATGGGTGTGTGTGTATATCTGTATGTTATACAGCACCATTTAAAAATAGCAGCTTCTACCTGTGAAGTGGCAAGATCAAATATTTCTGAACTGCTTTCAGACCTGTCATCACACCATCACTATTTAGNATATATATATATATTAATGATGCAGAGTAAGTGAGATTTGGGCCACTCTAATTTTTGCATCTGTTTTGAATCTCATGGTATAAGCTGCTTATTATCTTGTTATTATTCTGGTATTTAGTAGCCCATCTAAGATCTCATGGCTGTGTGCCCTTCCCACTCCGTAACGTGTTGGCCCTGCAGGCTCTCCTGGCTCTGGGGGTGGCAGAATTCAGTGCCAGAATTTTGCCATCAGCAGGATTGATCCCAGCACCTTTGCATTCCTGGTGGGAATTGGCTGACACTGCTTGGAAGGGTAGATACAAAACAGGAAGAAGTAGCTTTTGATGTCTCCTCATTCATCTCTGAGAAATTAAAAGTGATAAAGGTGAAACATCCCACCTTTGATGGAGGAATGCAGGTCCCTGCTGGGAACATCAGCCCTGCTCTGGTGGTTTCTCCTCAGCCTTATCCTGCTGGAGCAGAGCCTTCAGGAGTGCTGGTGGTCACAGCACAAGGTGTCAGAGGGCAGGAACTGATCACTGTGGTGTGGGGCTCTCCCATGGTGAGTTCCAGCTTGCACAGGAACCCGCAGAGCAACGTCAGGAGCAACAACTCTGCAACACAAAGCTTTGATGCAGAGGATGGACGAGAAGCTGTTGTGGTCTTTCCTCACCTTTATTCCTGTGCTTCCTGCAGAGACAATAACTCCATTTTGTCTCTCTTCCCAGGAGGTTTGTTTCTCCTGCTCGTGTTTCTCTTTGTGATGTGGAAGGAGTTTGCAGCTGACTTTCAGAGGTACATCCTGCTGGAGAGGAGCGAGCAGTGTCTGGATGATGTCCCTGTGCACGTCTACTACGGGTGGTCCTTCATGTTCGCCGCCGCCGGGGTGCCCCTGGTGCTGCTCTCTGGACTCCTCTTCTTCCTGGTGGGCAGAGACATTATGGATTCCCTGCAGTAAGAGGAATGTGGAGAAGGTTTTGAGAAAATTGGTGATGCTCCTTGTAAAGAAACACACCCAGGTTTTGAGGACTTGATCATTTTTGTAGCTGTAATTGTCGGGATAGGTTACACTCGCTCTTATGGGGAGGCAGGGATGGAGAGCAGAGCATCCACAGAATCCCAGGATGGTTTGGTTGGAAGAGACCTTGAAACCCATCCAGTCCCACCCCCTGCCATAGGCAGGGACACCTTCCACTATCCCAGGGTGCTCCAAGCCCCATCCAGCCTGGCCTTGGACACTTCCAGGGATCCAGGGTAAGCCACAGTTTCTCTGGGCACCCTGTGCCAGGGCCTGCCCACCCTCCCAGCCAGGAATTCCTTCCCAATATCCCATCTCTCCCTGCCCTCTGGCAGTGGGAAGCCATTCCCTGTGTCCTGTCCCTCCATCCCTTGTCCCAGGTCCCTCTCCAGCTCTCCTGGAGCCCCTTTAGGCCCTGCCAGGGGCTCTGAGCTCTCCCTGGAGCCTTCTCTTCTCCAGGTGAGCATCCCCAGCTCTCCCAGCCTGGCTCCAGAGCAGAGGTGTCCGACCACTGCCCATCCCAAACCAGCCCCTGCTGAACACCCAGCTCCAGCTTTCTCCTCTTTGGAGATTTCAGCATGTTTGTGGGGGTTTGCACCAGTTTTCCCTGCAGCCCAAGGGAAAGCAGCTCTCCGTCAGCTGAGCTCCACATCCATATTCAGCAGAGCTGGAGTTTTACAGCATTCCCAGCATCCTGGTTTCTTGTAAGAGGAAATCGAATCTGGCTGCGACGGTGCAAGCAATAATGTCTATTTCTAAAAAGCAATTAAGGATGATTTTTTTTTCTTAGCTGGCTCTAATTGACGTCAAAGGACAACCATTTTAATGGGATGTCGGGAAACATGAGAAACTTTTTTCTGCCTTAAAAGCCCTGATTCTGAAGATATAAATGTACCTGGACCTAACCTAACTTTCAATAAGGGAATAAACTAATTTCTGTGGCTTGAAACATAGCATGAATTAATTAGTGTTTCTTTACAGCAATGCTTTACTCTGCATTTAATATTTTCCCTGGATGCAGTTTTGTGGAGTTTCCCAACCCAACAACTGAAAGGTGATCCTGGTTGAGAGAAAAGGAGGGGGACAAGAGCATGATATTGTGATATCACCTTGGGTAGTGCCTGTGCTCCACCAGTTCTTTGAGTGGCACTTCCTCAGTATAAATTTATTTTGAATAATTTTTGTCATTACTCTGAATTGAATATTTTCCCTTGACACAGTTTGGGGAAGTTTCTCAAGCCAAAAACCTAATGATGGTGGGAGCTGGGGGAACAGGAGTGGGAACAATAGCATTGGTATTTTTTTGGGCTTTGTTTTGGTTGACCTTGTTGTATTCTACAGACACCTCATAAGAGTCAGATCCAAAAAGACAAATTATATAACATTTAAATACATTTAAATTCTCCCAGTCACTCAGGTGATTGTCTGACATGGCAGTGACCCTAAAAAAAGCAATCACCTCCTAAATCTCCACCAAACTATCTGGGTACCAGGCTTAAAATAATTTATCCTGAATATGCAGGGGTTTGTAAAGACACTTGAGAAACGACAAAGATTTGATCTTGTCATGTTTTTCGGGCTGGAGCGTGGTGCTTTGAAGTAGTTTGTTGGGTCCTTGCTTGCTGAGCTCATTTGCATAAATTTTAAATCAAACTTCTCAAAATGCGCCGTTCTCGTGGATGTCAGAGTTTGTGCTCAGCTCACATCTCCCGAGCTTTATGTCACACTATTGACTCAGTGCAGTTAATTAATAATGGAATGTAAATCTCTGCTAGGAAGTGCTGAAGATTGTTGGCAGTGTAAAAATGTTTGTTAATGCTCTTCCTAAAATATTATTCAAGTCTGGCGTTTCTTTCCTTTCGGAGCAAGTTCTAATTATTCTTTTACAAGATTCATGGCATACACAGAGTGAGAAATTGTAATTCCCCCATGTAAAGATTAGTTCTTTCATATGAATAACAGGCTTGGGCTACAGTTCTTAAGCAATATCCACACTGTTTTCCCTTAATAGAAATTTTGTTTGAATAGAATTGGGGTATGCAGGCAAAATCATGGTTTTTTTTCCCAGTGAATGGATGTTTCATGACATTTCCAAATACACTGAGATTTTAGTGTTTTATTTGGCCATTCTAAACTGTGGCTTTTTTTCCTGATTCTCCTTGGGTTATGCCTGTTCCCCATCAGTTCTTCAAGGGATAATTTCTCACTATAAATTCCCTTTGAATAATTTTTGTCATTTAATTATCTATTCAGTGTGGAGATGAACACTTATGGTCACAAAGAATAAAAGTATATAATCCAGGAGCAGAAGAGGTCAAGATTTACAGTCACTTGCCTTTCACTGATCCCATAAAACAATCCAAGCATGCAGAAATGATGATCCCATAAGAGACACCAGGGCAGAAGAATGAGAATGCAGCAAGAAATCCATCAGACTTATTGATATCTGTGAAGCTGAGGATCCCTGAAGTTGTGAATATAGAAGTGAGTTTTATATTATAGAATGAAATATTTATTAACTTTCTCCATCTGTTCCTTAAAAAATTTAGTTTAATGTCATCAAGGCATTTATGGAATACATTTAGCTTAATCATGCATTCATGCCTTAGGGAGTAAAGCATCCCTGGAGACTTGCTCTTTCTGGATCAGCTCTAGAACAAGCAATAGTTTAAAATTCCATCATTCTTTGGAAAGAAACCACAGGGCTTAGAATCATTCTCAAACAGAGGGTGTTTTGTTTTAAATATCTTTGGTACTGAGCACACTACAATTGTTGTCTGGAATTGAGCTTTGGGTAACTTCATCAAATCCCTGGATTTCCCACAGGTTTGGAAAATCTCTCAATACTAGATATATATCTAATAGTCACAACAATAAGAAGGAATGAGGTCGTAGAGTTGCATAATTAAAGCAATTAACCCCTTCATTAAAATTCCCTGTTTATTGTCAGCACAAGGCCAAACACATCATTTTGGTGGATTAAAGAGTCCAGTTCCTCTGCTCTCAAGTTTCTCATGGCATGTGTAAATCAAGCAGACAAAATTTGCTGTGAGAGTCATCACTTCTGGAGGAGAAATTTCAGAAAAGGAACTCATGGGCTCAGTGGCAGAGTTGGAAATTGCAGAAACCACGGTTGCTTTCATCTGTTGAATGTGAAGTTTGATGAAAGGATATTATGGAGTAGTGACAAGGACCTAATTCTGATCCAAGTTTTGTCATTATAAATCATGAGTAATTCCGAAGGCTGCAGCAGACCCTTATCACTGCTAAACATCTGTAAGTCAGATCAGAACCGGGACTAATAAATACATTCAAAATGCATAATTAAAACAGTGATTTCACATCACTCTGATGAATTTTAGTCAAGGATTTCTTCAAGGATGCTTTTCTCACATTAGCATTTGATGTTAGTAAGCAATGAATAATTCCATTTTTTCTTTCCAACATCTGGGACACTTCCTGCTTTATTTGCTACTTACTGAGCACTCTGCAGGAAATATTAATGAATCCTGGGTGTTGAAACACGGGCCCTGTGGATCGTGCTCAGGAGGCAGCCTTGCATAGGAGAGGAGAGGTGTCTTGAGATTAAGAGCTTGATTTTGGTGAAAGATATTGGGAGATTTGCCAAAACCTGAGGGAGATACAGGGATTCAGGGAGGTAACCCTGGAGCAACTTCTTTCATGCCACATTGCTCTTCCCTGAGCTGTCCCTGTCCCTCTTACCTAAGAGAGGACAATTAATAAAAAAAGTCTTTCTCCTTGGCCAGACCAACTCTTTTTCCAGTGATTCTGAAACCCAGCAGTCAAGGATGCCCCAGGGCTGGGAAGGTGCTGGTGGTGGGTCCACCTCACCCAAGGAGAGATGGCCCAGGAGAGCAGCACACCCTGGGAGCATCACTGCCCTGCCCAGCTGCTTGCTCACATCTCCAGAGGCCAGGAGGTTTTGTCTTTCTTGGGAAATGATAAAATTCTGTCTTTGGAGAGCTCTGCTGGCTCTTCAGAGCAACCTGCAGAGGAGACCTGAGCTGTGCACCAGGAGAGCTTCCAAAGGAAGAATGAAATGTCCTTCTGTATTAGTGTGAAGTGACTTTGGCAGTTCAGCATCTGACCAGGGGGGTGAAAACACCCTCTGCCAAAACCAGGTAAATAGGAACTTACCAAACTTCATTCCAGCAGCTGTAGAACAGCCCCTCTGGGACTGCTTGCTCCCAGCAGGAATTACAAACCTTTCCACTTTTTCTTTTTTTGTCCAGAAAAATTCATCTTATCTGTCCAGGTCATGTTTCGACCTTGGTCAAACACATTCCTGCTGCCTTGGTGGCTCTTGTAACAAAATGTGAGTGTGCAGAATCCCCACCTGAGCTGCCCCCTGAAGGTCCCTGCAGGGTCCAGGCACTGCTGGGGGTCCCTCGTCCCCGCAGTGTCCCCAAAACACGCCGGAAAAGGAAAGTGCTGGGGCGTTACATCCCTGCAGAAGGTGCCCTCTGCCCCTTCCTGCACCAGCCCCATCCTGCTGGCCCAGCACCTCCTGGAGTGCCCCTGAGGCAGTGCCAGGGAAGGGCTGGGGAGATGAAGGTGCAGCAGATGAAGGCACAAAGCAAACGAAGAGGAACAGGGCTGGGCAGGATTAAGCCATCTCAGGCAGAGTCCCCTTTACAAGAGTGCACAGCACCTCAATCCCAGAATCAATAAGCTGTACATGCTGCAGCACAAAGAGCTCTTATCTGCAATACCACTTTGAATTTAGTGAATTTATTTAATCCCTGATGCCTGCAGAGCATCAGTCCTGTCTTCTGGGTTAATTTATTTATTCCGGTGATGTATTTTTAGTCTTTCAAGTCCTTGACATTTGAGAANGAAAAAAATTATTTACAGAAATGTATTTTTTTTCCTAATTCATTCCCCACTTTTCCTTTTGGGAGCCAAGGGAAATACTATATCAATACTAATAACCATAAACAGAATGGATTGGGAAAGGCTCTTTTTCCCCCTGCTTGGCAGAGCCTGTTTCTAAATCAATGCTGGACATTCACTGATCTTCTCTCTTCCTTCTCATCTCTCTTTTTTTCCTACAAGTATTCTCTCCTCCTTTTTAAATAAATAAAAAAAATCACCCATTTTTGAGATATAGCCAAGATTCTGTGCTGCATTTAGTCTAGGAATTGTCAGGAGGGCAGGTGATGCTCTTATCTCCTGGAACTTGATATTTCCAGGTGGATCAGATGAACCCTTGGCTCAACCCAAAAGAATCAGTGGGTTAAAAATTGAGACTACTGCTAAAAAGAAATAGCAAAGGAAAAAAATAGTCTGGGAGGTACTAAACATTTGGTTATGGAAAAGTAGATTGAAGCTTCATGAACTTCAAAGGATCTGCAAAGAAGGGGAAAAAACTCACTTGGCCTTGGCTGAGTCAAGGATGGCTCCAGGAAAGCTGCATAAAATTAGAAATAAAGTAGCATGAAGGGTAATTGTTTGAAAAACAGAGGGTTTATTCTATATTCCTTATCTATTTATTTTCCCTATCCATTACCCAATATTTCCTTGTATTTACATTAAGAGAAGCAACAAACACTGAGAAGAAAAAGCCTCTTCTAGAACAAGGACTCTGCAAAAATATATTACATGTCCTCAAAAATAACTCTGTAAAGTCACAGAACATAATTGTTTTTTCCATTTCAGATGTTGTAAGAATATTTTTTGGTATTTTCTTCTATTTCAAAACCAGTCTGTAGGAGAAGATGTTCAGCAAACCATCAGTGCTCAAATATCATTGGCTGAACTGGCTGATTTAAGATTTTAATGCTAATTAAACCTCATTGGTCAGAAGCTGGAATAATTGCAGTGCATGGTGAATAAATGTGGCTTGTTCTGAAATAGAGGCATCAACTTTTGGGCATCCCTGCCCCCAAAAAAAGAAGGAAAATTAAACAATTTATACAAATCAGCCTGAAAATTGCTCCTGCTGGGTGTTGAGGTGGAGATTTTGCATCACCCCCCCGAAATGGAGGCAGAGGTGCTGCCTCTCAAATTAGATGCAAGGTCGTTACTTGAGTCAAATAATTAGCTCCAAAATCACACTGTTAATCAAATTTATTGCAGAGCTCTTGCATCACAGCCCCCAAATAAGCCTGGGGGGTTGTACCAGCTGCCCTGCAGGGATGGGCATCCTCAGCCCCTTTGCTCCTGGTGTTCCCAGGCTTTTTTCGGTGGCATTATTTCCTCTAAAGAGAATCCTGGTGCTGAGAGAGTGAGTGAATCCTCTGGGCATTAAAAAAATGTTTTGGTCCCTCTGAAGGTCAGATAATTTCATCTGCACCTCCAGGATGGAGCTGATGAAGGCTGGAAGCACCTGAAGAGATGCTCTCAAGGTGGTTTTTCCTTCAGTTCTGTTTTGCAAGTCCCAGTTTGCCCACCTGCCTTGAGAGAGCCCCATTATCCGAACCCAAACACAGGCACACACACTTTGCACATTAAATATCTGTAAAATAACTGGTGTTCTCTGAGGAGAGACTCTTCCTGTGCCACAAACACTTCAAAGGCTTCAAAGCAGAGGTGCCTGCAGCGAGGGCTGAAGCTGAGAGCACAAGTGCCCATTTCAGCTGACACCAGAGGTTTCAGGCTCTTAGGGTATAAAGCATTTTTCACTCAGTTTAAATTAATTTAATTGGAAAAAAAAAATTGAAGGAGAAATAACTCAAGACATTTTTGAAGGTGGTGGTGGGGGGGTTGTGTGTGTGTGATTTTTTTTTAAAGTGGAAAATACCGTTTTGAGATTAAACCTGCCTTTAAGTAGATATTTTTAAATGAAAATATCTTTGGTGTTTAAGAAGGGGCTGCAGAGACCTTCCCTTTGCAGCCATCTTAGAGGGGTGTTTTTGCTTTCTCTTGCTTTGCTGTTGCTCAAAGGACGTTCCAGCTCCAGGGCAAGCAGCAGCTCCAGGCTTTCCTTCTGCTGCCCCTTCTCAGAGTTAATGCATTGGTTCTGCAGGCAAAAAAAAGAGCCATTTTTAGTATTCCAGAAGCCAAAAGGCTGTCTGCTGGATGGAGGGATTTGCTGTACATCCCAGGCAGGAGATGCAAATCCAGTTTTATACTGGGAATGCAGCACCCTGTGCCCAGGACCTCCTGCACTCCTGCCCAGGGAAGGGTGACACAGAGAGAGGACATTCTGCTTTTATTTTTTTCACCATTTGTTTTTTTCAAGTGAAAATGCTGAAGAAGTGGAAATACCTTGGTTTTGATAGTCATGGTGTGAGAATCTTCTTATATTTAAAAATTTATTTATTTAGCTGCTCACTCAGAGGTAGCCCCTACACTCTCAATACTTCAGCAAAGAACACAGCAGGCTTGGGGGTGTTTTCTGGTGCTTGCTGGTGTTTTCGGGTTGGTGGATGCTCAGGGGAAGAATGTGACTGGGGTTTGGCTGCTTTGCAGTGGGACAAAGATCCCCTTAGGATACATGGCTGCTCCAGGAGCTCAGGCAGGGCAGAGGATTCCCTGGACTAGCCAAAAGTAGCTCTTAAAAGATGGAGATGGTCTATGCCATGATATTAATTTAAAATAAAAATGTATTAAATATATATATTTAATATAAAGATGTGTATGTGTATATAAATTAAAGATGTATTGATATAAATAAAAATATAGTCATTAATGTAATAAGGAATATAATTAAAAGGTTGTGGGGATGAGGGTGTGAGTGCAAGTGCCCCCCTGAGCCAGTCCAGGGCTGCATCCTGTGATATCAATCACAGGGAAACAGGGACCCTCAGCCCAGTGTTCCTGCCTTTCTCCACGTGCCCAGCCCCACATTCTCTGGGGTTCCCTGGGGTTCCCTGGGGTTCCCTGGGGTTCCCTGGGGTTCCCTGGGGTTCCCTGTGCCCTCCTGTCTGGCCCAGCCCTTGCTTAGGGACGATCACTGGAGCCTCACGACCGCATTGATTCAATTGATCGAGAGCGCCGGGCTCTGTCCAGAACCTCAGCTCCACTCCCAGGCAATGCTAATCAGAGCAAGAGATAACAGCAGAAGGGATGAAAAGATTTCTTCCCCAGGACTCCAAAGTGCCTTCGGAAAAGAGGAAATTACAATGTGTTTTCTCTCTGCAGCCCTGGGTTTGCCAGTGGGTGCCCAGCACAGCCTCCGAGGGTCCCTCTGGATCAAGGAGGCTGCTGGAGCTCCGGGAGGAGCAGCCAGGCTGCCACAGCTTTGGGATTTTATCCACCAAATTTTATTATTTTTATCCAGCTCTACTGTGGAAAATCACAGCTGGGTTTCCAGCCAAGGCAGTGACTGAAATTAGCAGCAAAGACATAAAACCTCATGGTTTAGGGGATTTTGTTCTTTACTTTAACAAAACTTGAGCATTTCCCAGTGTGTGATGATGACATTATCCATTACAAATGGATATCCAGGATAAATGGACCCATAAAATTGGGGGAAAGCAGGGCTGCTGCAGCAAGCCTTGATAACACCCTGAATAATTCACCCTCCTGCAGCAGCTCCTCAGCCCAGAGCCACCGACCTCCCCAAAGGGTCCCTGTTTCCACCCCATTAGTGAGTGAGGCACAGATGGGTTTGGTCTTCTAAAATCAAATCAGAATAAAAAAATCTCCTTTTGCTCCCTCCTTGCTGAAGTGTCCTGAGGTGTATTTGAGTTCATGCCAAAAATAAATCATTATCTTGGAGCTGCCTAAAGCTGCTTCATCTTGGCCTGAGCCAGGAGGACACGGCCTCAGCTCGACCCTCTGGGGTGAGGAAATACACCAGGGATTTTCAGAGAATACAGAATTCCATACAGTCATGGAATCATTTAGGTTGGGAAAACCCTCTAAGATCATTGTGACCCCAGCACTGCCAAGGCCACCACTACTCAGTGTCCCCAAAAGCCATATCCACATGCATTTTGAACCCCTCCAGCACTCCAGGCAGCTCCAAAGCTTCTCTCTACATCTTTTAGACACAACCAAAGCAGAGCTGAGGATGGTCAAGGGCAATTTGGCCATCACCTCTCCATGGGCATGGAAGGGGTGGGGAGCTGCCCTTGGGATTGAGAGTTTGGGAGCAGCCTGAGTGGAAACAGATGCTGTGGCTTCCTTTACCTGAATGTGCTTCTGTCCTAAATGAAATGCAGGAGTAAAACTCAGGGCAAAAGCTGAATCACTCTCGCTTAATTTAGCGGTGAAATCACAGGCGAGGCACTACAGTACCTGCTGAAGGGTGCAGTGATTTCTAATTATGGATTATGCAGCTAATCAGTACCAATCAACATTTTATGATCTTGACTTAATATTTAATATAATGTTAATTATAATTGCTTTTGCCACAAACTGTGTCAAATCCTAGGCGTGATTTCCCCTCCCGGCGTTCCTCGCGGCGCTGGGTGGGCTCCAGGATGGGGGCTGAGCATCCCTCCCCAAAATCCCACCCAGCAGCACAGAGCCACCTCCCTGCTCGCCTTCCTGCTCCCTCTGCCTTGAGTTGTGATGCTAATTAAGTGCTGGTGAGTCTCAGCGTTATTAGAATTTGTGTGAGAACTTATCTCACACAAGTACCTTCCAGCTACAAACAGGGGAAGTTCATTTAATTAAAAATAATTTTAGTGTAAGTTAATGTGAACACAGTTCAATTACTCTGAAATATGTTTAATTTTTTTTTCCCCTTTTCTCCTTTCAAAGTCTACCAAGAGGCTGCAGAAAAAACCCCAAAACTCAAATTAACATCAGATAATCCAGATGATGCATTCAGGCCATTTCGGTGTATTTAGACAGTGGCCAAAATGTCACTAAAAACAGGAGCAGAAATGTGTAACAATGGCAAAGTCACATTCACAGCACCGTTCCTGTGATTGTTTATTGAGCATCCTCGGGGTTTCTGTCCTTAAGTGCCTTTGTGCCTTTTCAAAGTGCTTTTGCCAGCTCTCACCTGATGTCTGTGCATGACAATTCCAAAGTGCTCAGCTCTGCTGTGCACAAACCACCCGGGACCATCTTCACAGGCCGGGTGGTTTTTGATCTAATTTAAACTTCATTTTAAAAAAGGAAACTAAAAAAAGTAAAACCAAAGGAAATCCAGAAAGTTTAAGGACATAATTACCACTCAGGCAATTTTTTAATATCCTAAGTGCTCTGTGTGAACATCAGCAGGATGCTGCTGGCCCACACACCTCATTTAATTCACCTGCATGTTCCCAAAATCCATCTCCAGCTGGGCTTGGGATCTTGCTCCCCCACCTCATCTTGTCCTGGGGTCTCCCCTGGGCATGAGCTGGGGTTTTCTCTTGCAATTAATAAATTATTGACTTCTATTTAAACCCAGGCATGTTTGATGCCTGTTTCATCTTTTCTAGCCTCCAGTGGAGCTACAGCCCAGTATCAGCAGCTGGAGCTGCTGGTTTTGCCCCTCCAGCACTACCAGGGGCTGCCCAGGGAAAGGAAAGAGTCTTGGGAATTAACAGGAATGGGGACAAAAGGAGACATGAGCACAGGAGTTATTTTGGGGCTGCGGCCCCCAAAAATCAGCTGCTGGGATCTTTCATCCAAACCCCCCGAGCTGGCACCTCCTGGTGGGGTTCAGCACTGATCAAGAAGCTCTTGGAAATTTTTGTTGAATCTTTCTGGCATAAAAGCCCCTGAAGGAAAATCAGTGTTTAAAAAAATAAAATAAGGAAAAAAAGTAACTTCAGGCTGGTTCCTGCAGGGACAGACACTCCTCGGGCACCAGCTGCAGCCTGGTGGCTCTGGTGGGTGAAATCCTTCCTCTCCATCCATCCCAAAGCCTTCCATGTGGGTTTGACCTCCTTGATTTGGGAAAACAAAGCTCCAGATAGGAGATAAGGTCCTTACATTTAATAACAAAGCCCATTGACTTTCAAATGCAATCTTGTTGGGTTTTTTTTATACCAATCTCTTCTGTTGCATCTTATTTCCTTTCTCTCAGCCCCCATTAACTTCAGGGAATATTACCAGGAAGGAAATGAATTCCACCCCCACAAACACATGGAAACTCCTCCCATCAGGGTAATTTAACGTCACTCAGGTGCTGATGGAAGTGATTATCCCCCCATAACACCTCTGGTGACACTACAGCGGGTGAAGTCCTTCCATCCATTAAAGATCCTATAGGCTCTGTTACATGTGAGGTTACATGGGAAGTCCTATCCCTAGGAAAGGTTAATTAAAACCTGTAATTCTGGTATGAGCTGAGTGGGGGGGAGTTCAGGCAGGAATTTCTCCCATGCACAGCCCCTTACTTTTTACTTAAATAAAAATTCAGCTCCCAGAAGGACTCAGAAGCCCAAGCAAACCTCTCCTTTGGCAAAGGGATATTTACCAAAACCCAGTCCTGCTGCCTGTGCAGCAGAGACTTAAAATATCCTTGTAAAACCCTGTTCAAGACCTGGAGCCCAGCCTGGTGACCTCTGGGACAGGTCAGGGGATGGCATGTTTGCAATGCCCTGGCTAATAATTTCTGAGTAGACAGTTGAGGGAGAGGGGATCTCTCCTTCCTTGAGTACCCCAATCTGGCCTTCTCTGCTCATCGAGGGGGTTGGACTGGATGACCCTCAAAAGGTCCCTTCCAATTCAAACTATTCCATAATTCTACATTCCCACATGGAGTTTTTAAAGGCAAATGAAGGTGGTTGTCCCACCCCCCACCTTTCCAACCCCATGAAAAGAAGCCCTGGGCAGGGAGAGCTGGAGAAAGGGGCTTTATCTGAGCATCTCGAAGAGGTTCATCTGTTTGCTGGAATTAGGCAATTAGCAGAGAGGGCTAATGACCTTCAGAGACAAACAGCTGAGGGTCCCTTCTAACACCTCCTCCCTGAAACATCTGCTGTGAGGAAGGTGGGCTCTGAGACACCAAGGTGTGGGAGTTCTTTCACTGGGGAGGGATCACATTTTTTATTTATTTCTGCAGTGTGAGAAACGAAGGGGAAGGTTACAACCAACTCCTCCGAAATCCCTCCACACACTGCCCCCTGTGCAGGTATTTCATAGAAAATAGAGGCATTGGAGGAGACCACCAAGCTCCAAGCTCAGTTTTTGCCACCTTCCCTGTGTGCTGGTGGTGAGGGAATGTGCAGTGCCTGTGATAAAGGCGGCGGTGGGGTAGAACCATCAGTGCTACCTAAAAGCAAATGAAACTGGCATAAATAATTGTGCTGTAGAAAGCCTTTCTGTTGCACCTTGCCTATCACTGACAATTTACATATCTTAGGAAAACCTTTGTCAGCTTCTGTCATTTCTGCACTATTATGTGCCTTTCTGGATAATTACCAGTTAATGTGAAAAAGCAGATGGAAAAAACCTTGAAATTTCTGATAGAGAATCCTCAAACCTCTCCCCTTATCTGTGCACAGCAGCTTCCTGATTTCAAAAGAAGTTTGAAAACCTTTGTTAAAAATGTCCCTGATTCCCAGTTTGAATGAACCAAATGACATTCAGCTAAAATTATTCAGCTTTTTCCACAATTAAATTCCATTATCGTGAACTGCCAAAGTAAAATGGAAGGTCTCTTAACTAATGTGTCGGTTGTTTGCTTGTATTTTTCGTGGTGTGTATTGTATAAAGCTGTGTGAAGTAGAAGGAGGATAAACAATAACTGTAATTTTACATCAATGAGTGGGGCATTTTTAGACCCTTTATTATGGGAACACACCAGGGTTGGTGGGTTTTCTCTCTTCTTTATTTCCCCCCTTCTTTTTTTTTTTTTTTCCTGTCCTTCCTGTTATTTTATTTATTCCTTTTCCTGAAAAACCCACTGAGACTGATTGGATATTTCACCAAAGTTAAGGAGCAGTGTCAGGTTGGTTTTTAGCACCAGGAATGATTTTTTTTATGCAGCCCCTGCATACCATGAGAGCTCAGCATTGAGCAAGCACACACTTCTCCTGTCCCTCTAATGAAGAGGCAGTGCAGCAGTACACAGGGAAAATAATTTCATTAAAAAAACCCCAAACATTTCCACAAGCAGGGGAATTGTCCTCGTGTTGTCTCAGTTGGTTTCCCCTTGTTCTTCTGTGAGACTGAAAATTAAGCTGCCCATGAGAAAGGCAGCACAGTTAATCACAGAATCCTGGAGTGGGTTGGGTTGGAAGGGACTAAAATATCTTCTCATTCCAGTCCCTGCCATGGGCAGGGCCACCTTCTAGACCAGGTTGCTCCAAGCCTGGTTTGCTCCTGTGAAGGATGGGGTAAAGCAAAAATAACCTCTAAAGCTAAGGAGCAGCTGAACCCTCTGTGCTGCCCAGCTCTGAACTCCACAGGGAAGTTATTTCTGTGAGCTTCCAGTCAAAAAAAAGAGAGAAACTTTCTGAACACTGATGACAGGGATTTATGGAGGAATTTTCTGTACAAAATGCTTATAACAGGTTTAATTTTGCTCTGCAAAGCCAAGCCTCATTCAAGGTCTGTGGGTAACATCCCCCTGCAGATGTGCTCTGCAATCACAGAATCACCATTTAAGTTGGATGAGGCCCTTAAAATCCTCGATTCTACTCAGCAGGATTTTTCTAAGCACTGAAGGCTTCAGACCCTTTGGGCAAATGTACCTTTGCTGAGCCATCCCTGCCCTGGAGCTCAAATCCAGCTGGAGGATGAGGAGGAGGCTTGGGAATGCACAGAGCAGAGCAGGGAGAAGGCACTGGAAGGGCACTGGGCAGGGTAAGAGAAGTGGGACAGTGAGGAGCCCTAGGGACAGTCGTGCTCCTGCTGGGACACCTCCTCTCCCAGGCACCAGGAACAGCCAGGAGCAGCTCCCTGCAGCACAGGTTTGCAGCCACACCAATCCCACTGCAGAGGGGAATAGAAGGAATAGAAAGAATAGAAAAACGCCCAAACAGCTCCAAGTAAACACCATTTCTCTTCAGCGACTTAAACAAAACCAACAAAAACTCACTCCACATTGGGGACCTGTTCTGAAAACAGAGATTTACCAGCAGATACCTCGTGGTTCCTCACCGGAGTCTGAGATTTGCTCAGTTGAAGCTGTGAGTGTGTATTTTACAAAAAAAAAAAAAAAGACAAAAAAAAAAAAAATTCTTTTACA